>JASEVX010000017.1:627200-717608 GCA_031761405.1 Serripes groenlandicus | reverse complement strand
ACAGGACTAGACAACTTAAAGTGGGAACATGTATTTTGAATCACACTTTCTATTTTGGGGTAAAATGATTATTCTTCTAAAGTGTCAAGGCTCTGAATATAATTTTGAGCTGTAGTGTTTCTGTTACATATTAATACAAGAGAGTAAACACAAAAGCAATACAGCTGCTATACTGTTCTCCCTCCAAAACATGCAAATTGAGAGATGTAACTGCTATGCCAATCATTTAAAATTACTACACAAACAATACCAGAAAATCTTTTCTTTTTTAAAAACAGTCAATTCTGAATATCAGTCATAGTAATTATTCGATTTAGACCATGTAACTGTACTATTTGCAGAGTTGCAGATATTGAATACCACTCTGAAATATCCTCGAATTAAAATTGAAGTGAGTCGAGATGACGTGGTAAATGACGTCATGAGTTTCTATGAAGGCCGGACCCAGCAGATAGTATTTTTAAACGTTGAGGCATCGTTCAAAGGTAGGTTTGAATAGAAATAAACAGAGTGAACCAACATGCAGTCTCTTGAAGGTTCATCTGCAGCAGACGACTTTTGAAAGGAACACTGATCATGTAAAAATAAAACAAGTTTGGCCAGGACAAAAGAAACCGTTCTGATCATAATTCCTTTATCTAACACAGATACTTTTGCATCAGATGCATTTTAAAAGTATCGGGTAAGCAATTGAATATTTTCCAATGGTGTGGTTGATTCTCTATCGTTTTTTTGAACAAAAGAAACCGTTCTGATCATAAACCCTTTATCTAACACAGAATATTTTAGACGCCCTTGCATCAGATGCATTTTAAAACTACGGGTAAGCAATTGAATATTTTCCAATGGTGTGGTCGATTCTCTATCGTTTTTTGAACAAAAAAATAGTTTGTTGTCATTTTGAATAATAACCTGATTAAGGCCTAATTGCCGAAACGTAAGAAACACGTGTTGTTGTTTGTTTTTAATCTTAAACATTTATGGAGACAGAAGTGCTTGCCAGTGCTATTATTAAAACAAACGATCAAGTCAAGACAACATATTATAAAAGTATATTATCTAGATAGAAAATATAAAATAAAATTTGCCAGAAAAGTGGAAACTGATCAGTAAGGGAAATTTCTCCATCAATATTTTCACAATTGTCCAGATCTGTGTTCAAATGGTTTAGTAACTTTGTGGAGACTGTCAACATTGTACAGCTTCTTATTTGATTATAAATTCCGGTCAAGTATCCTACGGAATTGACAATTACTAAAATCAGTGGCGCTTTGCCAAAACCCAACCGCATAAACCGGCATTTATGTTTTCGCAAACAGCGAAGACCCAACCAGCATGCGCCTCAAGGAAATGTTATGACCGTTTGAATGTAAATATTTTAAATTAATATAAGACATAACGTTTATAATAGTATTTGCGGTATGTTAAAACAGAGTTATACAAATAAATACATGTATTGATATGTCACTGGCTAAAACTGGGGGAAACATAGCAGAAGTGTACGAAATGACAGAATCAAATGCGTATGTGTAACGTGCCGGGCTAAAGACGCAGAAGATCCCTTCAGCGAAAAGTATACTCAACCCTGAAGGGGTCCACTTGTCTTATATATGTAACCCTAAACTCCATCACTTCGAAACGGTGATGTAAATTTGCATATCAAATGCAACGTATACCGAACGTTTTCGTTACACTACTTCCCACTCCGAGAAGAATCGTCCCGAGTCTTGGCCTGGGAAACCCATGGGATGGGTAAGGCAACTCCGGTATGGCAGTTGTCTTCATCCCACCGCTGTTACCAATGTAACGTGCTAAAGACGCAAAAGATCCCTTCAGCGAAAAGTATAATCAACCCTAAAGGGGTCCACTTGTCTTATATATGTAACCCTAAACTCCATCACTTCGAAATGGTGATGTAAATTTGCATATCAAATGCAACGTATACCGAACGTTTTCGTTACAAATGGTCATGGCGGGTATTACCGGTGATCTGTTATTACTTGTTATCTGATAAAAGGATAACATTGTAGTTCGCACAAATGACGACACAATCAAATGTTATATGGCCCCTCTATAACCTATTTCGGATATTGAATCATTGGAGAGAAACACTTTTCGTGAAAAATAATTCACCAATCATAATGCTATAAGAATCTGTTAAACACATAGTCATCAACTTGAAAATGACCCGATCTATATATAGCGTATGCAACGGTTAAACCCTTCAAAAAAAGGTGTTAAAGTTATGCTATGTGTTGTCTACTATTTCCACGATAAAGACGGATTTCAACAAATAAAATAATTGTAAAACAATGATAAGGGTCAAATCAGAACAAACATACAAGATGAGCGTGTTCTTTTTTGTCCATACATATTGGTACTTGATCAAATGAATTATTTGTAAAACCTTCTCCGTGAATGTAAAGAACAGACAGATAATAGATAACAAGTAAACAACGGGCAACGTGATGCATCACGAAAAAGTCATACAAATAACCACCAATCGAAACGGTTTATCTTATTTTCTCGCAATGAAATTTATAAAGCGCACATTATTCATAGCTTTTTATTGGTGAAGAAACAAGTTCAAATCTCAAGTTATACAGGTAACGCCGATAAAAGCGTCCTATTGTCGATTATCGTGTTGCATGGCTCAATTTTAATGTAACTTTCAGGTGAATCTGGTGTCGGTGCTGGTGGTGCGACAGAGGACATGTTTACGACATTCTGGCAGAAAGCATCCAATAGTTATTTCGATGGCAATAATTCCTTTATACCGAAATTCAATATGCAACGACATCAAATGAAAGAATTCATTACACTTGGGAGAATATTTGCGCATTCAACAACGTATCTCAAGACAATTCCCATTCAAATATGTAGAAGTACGTTGCTATTAATTATACGAGGTGAGGAACCAATGGTAGAAAGTGACAAAAACATGGTCCTGGAAGACTTCTTGCTTTACATCGACATCATCAACCGTAATGTATTACTGACAGCATTACATGATTTCGACGGTTTAACCAGTGAACAATCCAATTCGATTGGAGAATTTTTTTCTGATTACAAAATGGTTAATAAACCACATAGAGATACATTTAGAGACGATTTATTTCAAATTGCATACAACGAACTTTGCATGAAGCCGAAAACGGTGTGCGAAAGCATGCGAAGTGGAATACCTGAGGAACAACGAGGAAAATTTTGGGACCAGCTAACGCGCCTACATATTGCTGGTTTATACGAAATTTTTAAGCCAACAGCAACACAAGTAATGTAATTATTGCTCTGATACCCAAAGCCCTTAACACAGGGATCCGAGGAACAAATGTGCTTTGAAAATTTAAAACGGTTCATCTTGAATATGTCATTTTTGCATTGTGTGACTGCTGAGAGAAAGAAGCTGACTACCGAATTCAAGGCGATTCTTACGTCAACAGAGGGGTTCCAATTTTCAATGCCATACAAACTGAATTGACTTTTCAATAAGTCGCAAGAGCCCTTTCGATGCACGCTGGGATTGCATTATGTTTGTTTGTTGATTGCAATAACGTATAATATCTCTTACTACATTATGACGTTTCTCAATGTGTTTCTGTTTTAAATGGGATAGTTAATATATGTCCGAGCAACGTTGGTCATAATATAGTATGATACATGTCTTGCGTTAAAATGCGTCTGCAGGTGTGAAAAGTTTAACACAATTTACTTATTTTACAATTGGTTTGTACATTTTTGTGCAATACACTTGTCCTATTGTGTCTGTGCACTCACGATTACAGTACTTTAAATCGCATTGCCTTCGATACTGTTTTTATTACATATAAGGTAACGTTGCCAAAACTGTATGAGGTATTTCATTTGGTTCTAAACTCTGGTGGCTTTTGACCACCAGTTAAGCATCACCGTTCTGTTCCACTTCAGAAATAAGCGTGTTTTGCTGAAGTTTGATATTTCCGTCGCAAAAGTACCGTTTGTAATAAAGAGATCACTGTTCATCGGGCTGGTTATAACATAATAGTAGAAGTGTGTCGACAACGGTGCGCCTCATGAACATGGCATATCCTTGCAAATAAAGGTATGTGAGGATGAAAACTTTCACACATACAACTTTGAATACATCTTGGCAACAATCAGGAAACTTTCTATGAATTAAATTGTGATAAATACATTAGAGTTGATCAGTTAATAAGCTTTACACTGCTGAGCCTTAAAAATGGACCCTCATGCTAATCATGTTGGGATATTCCAAGTACAGTTTCGGATAGGGTTTTTCACGTACACTATTGGGGTAGAAGGCGATGCAAGCTCAGATGAGACAGCTCGTCACGAGCGGTACCATCTAAATTAATGTTGTTTTCAAACCCTCCTTTTACAGCATGCAGCAGTGTGAGGGTTATGGAGATGCCATTCTCTCTGGTTTATTCTTTTATTCGGCCGGAAATTGTGAAATTGTCAAATGCATACATACATGTTTTCTGATGGATTGTACATTGTTTTGCATAGTAAATATATATATATATATATATATGTTTTGTGTAAATAGTTAAGTTTATATTGTTCAGTAGTTAAATTTCATTTCGACCTCAGTTTGGTAATGCTCATAACTTTTGAATGGTCGGCTAGACCCACCAACTGTACTTCAAAATGTCATTGGAGCTGTAGTTCAGTCATAATTATTGCCATACTAGCCAAGGTTCTTGATTTGAGATTTGTATTGGGGTCCTCAGTCAATGACCTACTGGATCAACTAACTGAGTCACCAGTAGGATTTCAATTGTATGGATTTACGTGTGCATGTCCGACGTCAGCAGACGACATGGTATTAATGGCCCTATCAAAACATGGCTTAGACCGGCTTTTGAACTGTTATTATAACTATGGTATTGTTATACCTTACCAACTGTAAAAGAAATAACCTAAATACTTCTTAATACTTACTTCATTATGTAAATATGTTGATCCTCCTGTGTATACGTATACGATAATCATAAGATGTACACAAATTGTATGCCGTGATGTTTGTATATTTTTCATAATTTCTCCATATGTATGTTTATTATTATCTTTAGTTTCGCCACATGTATATGTATATATGTATTATGTTACTGGCAACAAACATATTTTGATATGCCAATAAACGATTTTGAAATGTTTTGAACTTGGTATGCATAACAAGTATCTTTATAATGCAGGAAAATCGGCTATTATCTTATGAACGAAAGAGCTAATGAATATAGATCTACAACACGTTCATGGTCATTAGGCGATGACACTGACTCTGAGTTAGACACTCATAAACATCTCGGCATTACGCTTAGCAAGTATTGCAGCAGATCTATAAATGTTGAGGAATGTTGCCACAAAATAAGATCCACCTTTTTACCTCTTGTCCACTGCGGTCTTTTTGAAAAAGGAATTCATCCCCTGTCCGCAAACAAATTGTATAAAAGTATAGTCCTACCAAAAGCTTCATACGGGTGTGAACTATGGGATGCTCTCAGTGATGATCAAACTCTGTTAATTGAACGAATTCATAGATATTGTATAAAGTAGATGCAAGCGATCTCTAAATATACTAACTCCGATAATGCTTTATCTTTAATCGGAGTGCTGCCTATTGAGGCTGAAATTGATTTAAAGAAACTAACATTGTTTGGCCAACTTTGTAGGATAGCTCCAAGTTGTTTAAATATTATTCAAATAATCAGTTTTATGTTTAACAGTATTCCAGTAACATGTAGAACATGTGGTATGTACACTAATCAGTTAGTAATACATGTTTAAAAAAGTCTGTACGTGAGGAAACCACGGGCAAGTATGTAAATAAGCTATGTTCATGTCTTCTTGCAATGTGGACTTAAATCCAGTTATGTCTATATCTGGTTAATATAGAAATAAGGAACAAGTCACTATTATGTATGTATTACATGTATTTTTCTCCAAAAAGACAACTCTGTGGCAAACATTTTTTGAATTTATTGTAGTAACGGAGGCCTTTATTCAATAGTGCGCGATTGCTCACTTTTCCAGTTTGTTATGAAATTTACATGTATGCCTGACAACTTTAATCTCAATGTTGTCATCAGATGGCTAATGTTGAGTAGATGCTCTATTAATATCATAACGTTGTCTTCCTATACAGCATTAAATTCAAAATGTGTTTATTTGCATGCGTTGTCTATACACGTTGTATAGTTAAATGTATTTTGTACTGATAAACCATCATTTTGTATACTTTCACTGATGTACGGCTATATAATGTAATATTGGACTTTTTGAAAGTTTTGTTGAAAAGGTGGCAGATTTTCTTATTTCTCATCCTTCCAACAATAATTTCATCCATGTTTCACCTGGTCTCCATATGGGGTTTAGATCACGATAACCGATGCACTATGAACATTACTTATGTACTCATTTATATTTGTGTGCAATTTATATCCTATCATGCTCTATTTTCTTATTTAATTGTCTTTGTGTATACATAAGTGTGAGCTTATATTCTTCCATTCACCCACCCACCCATCAATCTATCCATCCATGCAGCTATCACCATCCACCAATCCATCCATCCATCCACGCATATATCCATTCATTCACCCACCCACCCATCCATCCATATATCCATTCAGCTATTTACCTATCCACCAATCCATCCATTCATCCACGCATATATCCATTCATTCACCTACCCACCCATCCATCCATCTATCCATTCAGCTATTTACCTATCCACCAATCCATCCATCCATCCACGCATATATCAATTCATTCACCCACCCACCCATCCATCCATCCATCCATTCAGCTATCACCATCCACCAATCCATCCATCCATCCACGCATACATCAATTCATTCACCTACTCACCCATTCATCAATGTAATTCTTGATTTGTAATAATTAATGATGTACATGTCTACATTTCGTTTCGGTAGATAGGTACTGCATTTAATGTTTTCTGTTTGTGTATTATATGCATTTAGATGACAATGCTTTAAAATTTCGTTTCAAATTAAGCTGTGTCATCTGTTGCATAGTCTTATAATATTGTTTGTCTCTCCTGTTTTCCATACTTTTACAATTTCATGTACATTCTGTAAAAAGTCGGTTATACTTGTTTGTATTGTATTGTATTGTATGTTTACAATGTATTTGCTGTAAAGCAGGATTAATAATACATGTACGGAATATTACGTTGTGGGACCGATAAATGGTTCGTATTGTACGACAAGTAGCGTGGAAAAATCGATATCTTACGAGACCGAATGTCGAGTAAGATATTTATTTTCCCACGCTACGAGTCGTGCAATACGAACCCATTTATCGCTCCTGCAACGTGATATTTCTTTTATTATATACCTACAATCTGTGAAGAGCGAAAAAAGTAACAAATATACGGATTCAATTTATTTTTTATTGTGAAAACAATTTTGTAATCGTGAAATGAAAATAAATGGAGGATGAATATTTACTACAATACTTAGGCCACGCCCCTAGAAAGAATTATAATACGTAGGTCCCGCCCAATAACATCATCAAATTAAATTTCAATTGTTTTATGGGAGAAAATACAACACAATCTTTTTGTGCGTTTTTTTTTTTTAAATTTGACGCTAGATTTTCGATACATGAAATAGAAACGATTTCCTAAATAGCACTGGTTGTCTGCATATTTTACTACATAGCGCGGATTCAAAACGGGAACCTCGCTGAAAGTAGTCCGCGCACTGTCTGACGTCACAATTCCGTATTTTCACCACTAGTTAGGAAAATGTACAGGTATATAATAAATATATATATATATGTGTGTGTGTGTGTGTGTGTGTGTGTGTGTGAGAGAGAGAGAGAGAGAGAGAGAGAGAGAGAGAGAGAGAGAGAGAGAGAGAGAGAGAGAGAGAGAGAGTCCTACAAATGTAGCACTTGCACTTGAATATCACTCGCACATGTAGCACGTACATGTTGTGTAGCATTCGAAGTGAGTGTTACATATGTTGTCAACATTAATTTAACAAATCTGCAGAGATTCAAAGAGCTACAACCCCATTTGTCTTCCATTTTGTTAGAGTGACCTTTGGCACACCAATATGTTTGGGTAACGCAAAAGCCACAATAAAGACTTACGCTGTTCAACAGTGCTACATAGAAGTGTGTGTTTGACCACACATGCATGCAGATCGCTTGTTATGTATCACATTGTAAACATCGTTTAATAAACATTTCAACGTATACAGAATGAAGGTACAAGTACATACGTGTTATTAATTTGTGTCAGTGTTTACCTGTTTGTCAAACTTTTATTGTATGACCATGCTACATTATAATGTAGAATACAGCGAAAGAGTGATACAAAGGGTTGATTTGAAACACAAAGAGCTACAGTGTTATTGATACACGACTCACTGTGTGTTTCTAAATAGCGAGTGTACCAGAGTGTTTTAATTGCAGTCAATATATAAAGGGGGGTTTACTGTCGCTACACTTTCACGAAAGTCATTAAAGCTCTTTATTTATAGCCGTGCTACATACACTGTGTAACAACAACGTGCTACTGTTTACGATTAAACACGTATGTGTTTGTGTGTTTGTGTGTGTGTGTGTTGCGAAAAACTATGTACAATATAAGTCAATAAATATATCTATATATCTAACTATATGTCTCTGATTATATGTTTATTGAGAGATGACTATCTGTGTATGGAGTTAGATGAGAATTTAAACTCCTGATATTGCTTGTTATCAAACTGGCAATTGGGGATGAGAGTTAACTTGTGAGTTGGTGCATGCAGATGGCATGGTTTCATAACATGACTTCCCATGTTGTGGCACCCTTGGAAGTCCTACAGCTTACATTGGAGCTAAGGACCCTTTCCTTTATATGTGTGTTTTTTTAAAAGGCATCCATACCCAACACTTTCACACATTCTTAGCCACTTGTTTTCATAACTGCTATTGTCAATTACTGTGTATCAATTATCCCGATTGGGTTGGCTAACATAAACTGGTCCCTATGACTTGGATTTAGGGGATAATAATTTTAAATATTGGGCATTTTACTCCGTCTCTGACACCGCACGAAACAGAATTATACATTTATCTTTGAACATGGACCGCCAAAAGAACATTTCCCTCTTTGTTTGTCCTGTAGATAAGATTTTAATGTCTTTCAACCAATGAATAATACTTAAAAACATGTAGAATATAATTATAAACAGTTCTGCTAAATTATCTTAAAATCAATCAAACACTTTCATAAGAATGTAGTTTCACAATTTTGTCATTTTGCCCCTTTTCTTATCCCGCCTGATTAACGTGTTTGTAGAGAGTTATCAAATGAATATTTCTACCATATTATATATTTATCAGACAAGCTAATTTAGAGAATAATATTTTTGTAAATCGAGCAAATTCACCCTTTCTGATGCCACAGCAAGTTCTCCGTAGAAAATAAATGTACCACGCAAGTTCCTCTTTTGCCACAATATTTCAAAAAGTTGTCTGCCCCAGAGGCCTCACAAAAGGTCTGTATGTGGGTAAGGGTTGACATCTCGGGTTTATTTTTTTCAAATATTTCAGAATAAAATAGAAAACATTGCGGCAAAAGGAGATACTGCTCTCTATGAGCAATGTCTCCTTTTGTCACAATTTTTTCAAAAGATGTCTGCTTCAAATGCATCTGCAAGTGGTAAAAATTCTATTAAAATTTCACAAACAAATCTACTTTGACAGAGAAGAAATAGATGAATTTCTCTAACTAGGGGTGTAAATATTTTTCAAATGCATCCGGTCTTACCAAACCTTCACTCGCCCTTAAATTCAACTGTTTATGATTGATTTCCTTTTATATATAAGGCTTTTTTTTTTGTCTTCCCTTCTCTCGTTTCTCGACATCCCCACCACTTATACTATACTGCCGAAAAAGTAACTTATGCTTGTTAGTTTAGACATGACGTATCGAGGGATATTTGACTGGTGTCGTCAATAAAAATTACCTTTATAGTGTCAGATTTTTCGTATTATTGCGAACATTTCCGCACTTATTTTATATTACAATTCACCTTTTTTTTTACCGTTTAACGGACCCATTCACAATTACAATGGATTCTTCACAATATTCTGAAAAGTTGACAATTCTGGCCATTTAGCCTAATTATAATTTTTCAATCCATACTTTTTGCATAACCGCTAAATGATACATATCCAAAATGATGGCCCCCTGTCCCCTGTCGGCGAGTTTAGACCATTTCCGAAAGTTATTGGTTATTATTTTGTTCCTGTGTGCTATCCATGTAGATAAAAAGCCATGTCTGCTTTGTTCGTTTTATCAGTATCTGAATTCCGGCTCGGACATTCATTCTTTTCTGTGATTGACAAAAGTAGTTGTGACTAATCTGCGTAATGTATCGACCAGATCAGCCTGCGCTGTCCGCGCAGACTGATCCGGCCGACACATTCCGTAGCGTCTTTCGTCTTCCACCAATGGCTAATGTTGTGTGAAGGTAGCGAGTTACCTGGGACATATTATTGTATGGAGTGCATGAGCGAGAATGCCGAAAAACACACGTTGTATCAACTGACTAAACAAGGAAAACCCGAGTTAAACTCAATTCAATCTAAATCTTATTATGCTTTTGTGTGAGTTCAAAAATCCTACTAAACAAAAAACCTATAAGACATTTGAAACTGATTTCAAAACCGTAGGATTGGGGTGAACTACTTGGTAAGTAGTAGTGACTTTTAAAACCGAATATCTCGAACATCTTAAAAAAAATGGCCGCCATTTTAAATGAAGTCATATGTTTCAATTCAAACAAAATCAAAACTCGATTTAGACATTGTCCACCTTTGGTCAACGATGAAGAGTATAAGTGAGAGAAGCGCATTTGCTGTCATCTTGAAAAGCGGACACCATTTTGAAAAAAGCGTATTCGTTAAAGTAAGATCAGATAAGTATACCTGTCAGATTTATTTCATTTAATTGCACCACAAAATGCATAATTGTTTGCCATTGTTTTGTGGTTGTGGCGGTTAATGTACAATATCGATGTGAGAAAAGTTGTGTAATCCGGAAATGACTTGTTTTTTTTATGAAAGCTCATAAAATTACACCCTAAAAATAGAAGGGACATTACCACGTCAATTGAAATTGAAAAAGTATATGAGTTTTTTCCCTTTATCTGTAGAGAAAACGTCTGTAAAAGTCTAATGAGTCAATTATTATAATATAAGTCATACTTTAGTCAGCCTCAGTGTATTTTGTACATGTATAGATACATATCAATGTGTGCATTTAACACAGTAAATAAGAAGTGAGCCGTCACGGGAGAAGACCAACAGTATGGTCTCTACGTAAGGTTTCGATCCTGATCAGCCTGCGCAGTCCGCACAGACTGATCCGGGCCGACACATTCCGTCTCAGGGGGATACAGGTATAGAGTAATGATTCCTGTTTGCACTGTAGGAACACGGTACCATGAACTTATTCTGTCTTCTGTGTAATATATTGTGAATTCCATTTTTGTGTGTGAAATATATACATTAGAAATGGTAACCGTATTCATATATTCCCAATGTGGCATGAGAAAAAGAGGAACTGCTTGTGTATTTCAGGATAATAAAACTGTGTCAGTAACGTTCCTTATGTGACCCTCTATACCATTATTCCTGCCATATTGGTCGATTTAAAAACATTGTTGTCAGACGGCATCAGAAAAGAGGTAATGGCAATACTTCTTTTCTGAAACTGCTGGTCTTGTTACGTGATAATTTTGCTTAAAAGGTCCCTATGTCACCCTCTGCAAAAACAACTATTAATTGATAGAAGATCAATCCTGCAAGGCATCAGCAAGGGAGTTAAATAACAACTAAACTCTGAAATGAATTACCCTTTCTCAAATACTTATGTGTCGCATGTCATTTATTAGTCTCCTACCGATCGCAGACCGTTCGGGGACTATAGGTTTGCTCGCCACCGTCAGTCCGTCAGTCCTTCTGTCAGTCCGTCCGAAATGTCTTGTCCGGGCGGTATCTTCAACATGCATGAATGGATTTTGATATGACTTCACACAATTATTCTCCATAACAAGCTGATGTGTCATGCACATCACCTAGCCACCTTCCCCAAGGTCAAGATCACAGTTTGGGCTTAAACATTTTCCATCCGAAATGTCGTGTCCAGGCTGTATCTTCCACATGCTTGAATGGAATTTGATTTTACTACGCACAATCATTCTCCATAACAAGTTGATGTGTCATGCACATAAACCAACCACCTACTACTAAGGTCAATGTCAAAGTGTGTTCGTCTGGCTGTATCTTCCACATGCTTGAATTGATTTTGATATAACTTCACACAATTATTCTATATATCAAGGTGCTATGTCATGCACAATAACCAACCACTTACTCCCAATGTCAATGTAAGACTTTCATGTCTACAACTCTAGAACCTAACACGTTTAATCAGGACCATTAGACGACCATGTATGTCAAGGGACATAACTCTTTAAGTGAGGTTTGATAGAATAATGTGCCTTTTTCAACTTATAGTTTTGTGTCCGGGGGACTTTTGTAGTGCTTGCAATACTACATTAACTTGTTTAATCTATACTATTGATTGATTGATTGATTAGGGTTTAACGCCGTTTTTAACAATTTCACAGTTATATCACGGCGGCCAGTTCACCTATTCATGCAGTTCCTGGTTTTCTCTCACCAGTACTCCACACAACAATCTTCCCAAGCGGCCAGTTCACCTATTCATGTATTTCCTGGTTTTCTCTCACCAGTACTCCACACAACAATCTTCCCAAGCAACTGGCTGCTTTTCCACATAGACTTAGCCCATTGGTGGAAGACGAATGACGCATGTCGCATTGACTTTTGTCAATCGTCGGAAAGAAAGTTGGCCGAGCCGGGATTCGAACTTACAACCCCTTGATTGACAGCCCGCGTCGCTACCGACTGAGCTACCGGGGCTCGGCTTTAATCTATACTAATTGCGATACAAATTCTTATTATGTATATATGTTGCGAACACATTATGCAAATAAAGTACTTGCATTTTACCTTAAACCGCTTGTCTTACTCCAAGATAATTTGTCAGAAATGTTCCCATTGTGACGCTTTACACAAATTGTTCAAAGAATATCTTTTATTTTAAACACAAGGCTGCACACCAAGGTTGCATAAAAAGGGGGTAAAAGGACAACAAAACAAACATTTGAATCCTCTTCAAATGTTTCTTTTCAAAATGTTGATATCCCCTCGAACTTCATGGTCATAATCCGATTTACAATTTTTCCAATTTTCGAAAACCTTTTGTCAAGTATTGGAAGTATGCTGACATAGATTCAAATTCAAATTTCAAATTCAAATATTTTATTTAAAATATTTAGGCCACCGGCCCATAATATAAACAATACATATATATTTTTGTTCCCACAAAATACAATTATTTGTATTAACCCCTAGATGTTATATTACAAAACATATAACATAGATAGGAAAAGGTGTAGTGAACAGATTAAACCGATGTTGAAGCTAACGGAAATTTGAAGCATATATTGGAGAATTGATGCCAATTCCATTTATAGTGCATAAACATTTTTGTCTAGATATTTTCAAAATTCAATATTCAAAGTATAACGATCAATGGATTGTATTGTAAACAATGTATAGGTTTACCCCCAACAAAATACAAACATTTGTAGATTACTTTACTGTAGTTGCTATGTATCATACATATAAAACATGAATAGCAACAAGTGTAGATAAAGATCAGAAAATATGAATGCTAAATGCTAAGTTTAGACTCTTCATTTCTCATCATCAATATTTTGTGCACTAATTTACATATATTGAATAAATTTGATCTGTCGCAACAAGACATGAATCTAATGAATACGTCGGCTGTTTTATATTAATATCACCTATATAAATTTTCCTGAATTTCTCATAGCGTTTGCAAAAGAGAAATACATGAAATTCATCCTCAGTTACAACAATTGCGAATTTTTCAAGACAATAAGTGCAAATCCTCTCTTCTGTCGGAGCATTATGATGTCTGCCTACTTCAACATTTAGTTTATGATCCGAGCACCGAAATTTTGCAAATTATTTCCTAAGGTAAAAAGGTATATCAAAAGTGAAATAACGTTCTACGTTTAAAAGTGATTTAAATTGCATATAGTACTGTGTTTTACTAGAATTACTTAGAGCCTTATGCCAATCTTGTTGTAAAGAATCTTTAAGCCTTATTTTGAATTCTGAGATGTTAGTAGTTACGAAGATACCTCAGTTACATTTATTCATGGCATATGCACAAATATCATTTATAAATAAATCAAAAATTATTGGCGAGCTTAAGTCTCCCAGTCGTGTGCCTTTTGAACAAGGGAAGTAATTAGTACGAGAATCGTCGACTTTGACGCAGCGTTGTTGTTCTTGTAAATGCTTAATAGTATTTTACAGAAATTTACCTGATATTCCTTTACGTGCCAAAATTTCAAACAAGGCTTTATGTGAAACATTATCAAATGCTTTTTCATAATCAATAAATATGATATACATACGTCCGCCTTTTTTCGATAAATATTTTTGTATTATAGCATGTAAAGTGAACATTTTATAAATTGGAGAATAACCTTTACGAAATCCGGCTTGAGATTCATCAATGTGAATGTTTATAGATACCCATTTACATAATCGATTATTTAACATCGAGGAGAACACTTTGTAAATAATATTTACGAGAGAAATTATTTGGATCATTTATCTGACCAGATTTGTGTATCGGACAGATAATACTCTCAGACCACTGCTGTGGCATTTGTCCCGTCATCAGTAATAGTTGAATAGTTTGGTTAATGTTGGGGTTACAACACTTTTAGTATTAGTTATAAAATTACCCAATATACCATCGCAACCTGATGCTTTGTTTGGGTTAATTTTGCAAATAGCTTCGTATGTCTCTTTTGTAGATATTTCATCATTTAAAATGTCACTCGATAACGAATAATTCACATTAAGTTTATCAGTATTGTAATGAAATGTGTCATTTCCTGTTAAAAGAGAAGAAACATGATTTACCCAAATAGACTCTGAAATAGTTGGGTTTTGCCATCATTATTTTTTATTAACTTCCAAAATTTGCGAGGGTTTGTTCTAGCATTAATCAATTTCATTTGACAGTGTTTTGTTTATTTTTGCACTTATTTTTAAAAATATTTTTATTTTCCTTATACAATTTCAGATCTTCCTGTTTATTATTTTTCTGAATGACTTTAACGAAGAGTATTTGTTACATTTCAGATGATCCAATTCACTGTCTCACCATAACGGTTGGTTGTTATTATTACCTGCAATATATGTTCTATGTTTTACTTTCAAACCTAATTCCTGGGCTGTAGATGTATATAACTGGGTTAATACTGAAACCATCTCATTCACATTACTTTTAATTAAAGTAGTTAAAGTATCATAGGTTAAGTTAAATTTAATTGTAAAGGTTGAAACAAAGAGATTAGTTTTGCTTTCGTTCCAGAACAACTTATTTAAGCTGTGCAATAGTTCGCCTTCTGTGTTCAGATTACTGTCTAATAGGTTTTTAGATGTTACAGCTTTTTTTCTGGGAAATTCTAAGGTACATTTAACTGGAAAGTGATCCGAGTCATCTCTATCAAGGATTTAAAAATCAGTAACAAATGGGAACAAATCTGTAGATGCAATACAATAATCCACAACAGACGCTCCCTTACCAGAAGTACACGTGACATTGCCCTTTTTGTCTTGACATAAACGCCCATTTAAAATATGAATATTCATAGTACAACATAGTTCGACAAGATGTTTCCCAAATCCATTATGCTTTATATCTGTGTTACTTCTTGGAAGTGCAAAACTGTCTTCAAAGTAAGAAGTTTCACCAAAAATGAAATCTAGAGAGTCATCCGGTATGTAATCTAAAAAGTCTTTGATCCGTGCATTAAAATCTTCTGCCAAAAAGAATAGCCAATCTGGGTATTCATTTCTTAACTCAATTAAGTGATCACAAATTATTTCAATACCATTCAAACTACCATTTTCATAAATATATGAACCCTCAGGTGAAATATACACAAAGATCATTATAATTTGTTTGTGCAATGTTTCCAAAATGTCGTTTTTAAGAAGAAAAACAATACTTTCAGATAATTCCTCGTGTATTCTACAACGAAATAGATACCTCCACTGTTTCGAAATGCACGAGTTATCTTGGTCCTAACAATATCAAAATGGATGTATTCAGACAAAAAATTATCAAATTCTGATTTCTTATCGCTCCAAGTTTCAGACAAATGAATAATATCAAACGTAGAGAGAAACGTTTTAAGATCAATGTTATACACATGTTTTTTTTAGACCTGCTATATTCCACGAAACTGTATTTAATCTGTTTATAGTGTGTGTATACATAGCCGGGCGTTGACATGAATATCAATGTGCACGTGCGCTGTCCTCTCGTTCTTGAGCGGGGGAGTGGTCACGTGAATGGCTGGTAGATGGGTTCTCGCAATCTCCTATCGCAAGAGTGACCGTTCCTTACACTCACTTTAATGTGTAAGAGAGTGGGGTTCTCGTCTCATTAATATGCGCAGATAATATAGTATCTGCTTCCTGATTGGCTGATTCACTATGCTAAACATTACTATGTGGATCTCTATTGCGTAAACTTAAACTCTCAACTGATGGATTGTGACAACCCTCTCCAATGTCAACTGAGCTTAATCGGCAAATAGTAAAATGACCATTGCATACTGTTACAGTTTATCTATATTTTGGACAGGAAATTAAATCTGTTGGACGCACTTTCCGAAACATTTAAAGGATTTGGCTTAATTCATATTATAAGATAAAGCTGTTCAGTGGAATAAACTGCACAGAGAAAATCGCTACCCGCAGCTCATAAAATTATAGGTGTGTCTGTAATAAACAACATGCATACAGGTTGATACACACACTCACATGAGCCTTGACTGTACACAAAGGCAACACGAATACGTTCATGGCTTACACGGGATATAAAAGAGAGATGTTCAATGACACTGAATGAACACCAACATTAAAGTCACATAAAAGCTTGAATCTTATATCAGCAAGACTATGTTTGTTTACTATTTCCCATATACAACAAATCTGATGCAAACTACTTTGAAAACATCTTGGCAAAACTATTTAAAACGTATATAAATAAAAGTATACTTATTGAATAGAGTTGAAAACATTGCTCATTGTAAGTTATTTCTCCTTTTACCACAATGTTTTCAAATGACGTCTGCTGCAGAAAGGGATTCTTCATATGTTGGCTTCACACCTTCAAAGATGTCTGCTGCAGTGTCCTGTGTGTGGAAAAAGGTTCAGCATTAACATTTAAAACTAGATGGTATGAACAGTTGTATAAGAAAACTGTACATTGAACGAATAAGCTATCTCCTCAAATCATACTGTATATGATAAAGGTCATCAGGCTATATCAATGTGTATTAACATAGGGAATAAGGCTTGAATCTATTATTACTTAACTGAGCTCAACTCTTTCAGTGCCGAATTTCCTAAAGTAGAATATGCTATGTTCAAAACCGGGCGACTCGGTTGTTAATGTATTAACGTTGCGGGAATTAAAAGGCAAACTATGCTGATATCAGGAGATACACGTCGTCACCAGCTGACTCTCCTGAATCTGTACTTTTTGAAAATATCTTAATTATCTTTTGTACGGTGTTTTACGCCGCTTTCAACACGTTTTCAGTTATATCACGACGTTTCTTGTGTAAGTTCCCTGTACTACTTCCCAATTTATCCTATAACAAGCGTGTCAGCTATAATGCTAACCCGACAATCCTGAGCGCCAAGGATGGAAAGCAATTACTATTGTTTTAACGTATGTGTTATGACACGACCTGGGATGGAACCTGCGACCCTTACAGCTACGCTCCCGACATCTACCACTACGCCACCCTCAACATTGACATTATCATTGTACGTTCATACCGTATGTCGTGATAATGAGAAGTCTTACTGAGAAAGTTTTGAAAAAAAAAAAAAAACTTTTCAGTTTTGTGTATACATGTATGTAGAAAAAATCAGCTCGATAGAAAATTATAAAAAACTATTTTGCACGATTCAATTTCCGTTTATATGAGGAAAGAATAACTAGAAAGAATGACCGGTTTAAATGTAATGTAAATTGTCATAATCTGTAATCCAAATCTGTAGCAACTGAACTGCCATCAATTTTTTTTAATTTACGCAAATACATTATGCATTAGATACGACTGTAAAGACAGTCTGAGGATCACATGAACCTGAACTCTTGTATATGAATTCTAACAGCAGCAACTCAGTCGTTAATCTTGTTTTGTTGGCATAACCAGAAGCAATTTCTGCACTTGTATTTGTATCGTATCTGAAATATATTAGAAAACGTATTATCAGCAGCAATTTCTCCTTTTGACACAATGTTTTCCACTTTTAGTCATAGGTTATCCATTCAATTATAGAGATTTTCCATTATTTGACAAAATATGTTCAAGTCGTTTGCTGCAGAATTGTCGTATGAGGGAAACGGTTACAGATCTGCCTGCGTATCAATGATATCTGGTCCAAATGAACGAGCAGAGCTACTTCAAGTTGCGTGGATATGC
The DNA here is from genome assembly GCA_031761405.1 of Serripes groenlandicus. Lineage (NCBI taxonomy): Eukaryota > Metazoa > Mollusca > Bivalvia > Cardiida > Cardiidae > Serripes > Serripes groenlandicus. Next base: position 698,922 of record JASEVX010000017.1, on the reverse strand, counting down.
AGGTTGATCTGTACCTAACGTTGGACGTAAATGCTATTATGATTATCGCCATTCTTATGATACTATTTAGACTTTGAATACACAATATCACCTCAAGAATCTTTAAATACAACAGCATAGTTCCATACTTTTAAAAATAAAAAACACTTTTTTGACACGTTCTGAATAGTATAATGACAATGTCAGTGGTATTTTACAGACTTTACAACAAAAACGATAAAGGTTGATTTTAGGTGAAACAATTGTTTGTTCTCGGTCCGCTTCTTTCTTAAATTCCTAACATTCAATCCTGTAAAAGTGGCAACTATCAAATGTAAATATTATTTATCACTGCTTCTTCACGGCACGTACCTTGACCAAAGGCGATGACAATCTTGGAATCGGGCTGTATTTAGATCAGAAAAAGCAATGAAAACTGGCTAGCGTTAGTAAAATTATACTGAATGTCGTTAACGAGGAAACAATCTAACATGTACTCACCCATATAAGGAAGGTTACGCTTGTTATATACAAACGGAACGTAGATGATCAACCCTGAGAATATGAAGAGTATTGCATACAGAAATGTGACCCGGCCTGTCTGTACTATGGGCGATATAGTCAGGTAAAACGACATAATCAGTACAATGATTGGTATAAATATAGGCACCTGAAAAATAAAAGATCAATGACTAAGAGTCCTATTTGAAGTCAATATCAAGAACTCAACATCAATTCTTCTCTGTTAAATCTATTAAATCTGACGACACCGAATAACCATTAACGGTCGTCTTGAATTGACTCTATATACATTCAAATATTAAATACAATCGGAATACTCGGTTATCACCGTTTCTCTATCTGGTTTATGTCTAGTAACTCTCTAGGTGACGAATTCCATTATCTTTTTGTATGTTCACATTTAGTTAATACAAGAAAGTTGTATCTTGATAAATATTCCTATGAACATCCAAGTGCTTTAAAATTTGAAAACATAATGAACCAAAGTAATAGGAATATCCTTATAAAACTTGCCATATTTTGCAAAAATATTATGTTATTATTTAAATAATGCTAACTTGTTAGACTTAAGTCTTTTCTTTTTTTTTCGCAATGATTTTTGATTTTGATTTTTCTCTCTCATCCTCCATTACATCATGGAGTTGTATTACCATTTATAATTTGTTGTATATTATTTGCCATTTTGTATTATTTTGTTTTTACATATTATTTGCCATTTTGTATTATTTTGTATTCATGTACCGTTTCATGTTGTCACATGCCCATATGGGCCTTGACTTATTCAAATAAACCTTGAAACCTTGTATATGGGTTATCTTCCCTGTTGATACTTTGTGATTTTGTACGCGACAATGTGATTGCCTGTCACAAAGGTCAATCTGAGACGACCTGTACCAGACAGTCGTCAGATGTATGCAAGCGTTTGCTACCGAAGCGAGCTTTATGTATGGTTTATTTATGCAAAGATGTACTGTTAACCATTATAGCGTAGATGTATTTTCGCCTTTGTTTTCTGACATATATCGTCATTTTAAATGAATACTAGAACATCTTCAACTTAATTTATGCATGGAATATACATAAAAAAGATGTATCCAAAATGAGTTGAATTAACTAGTTCAATCCTGGATGTTTTCCAATACTTTACCTTATTGTTTTGTTTTCCTATCTTTAAATATCTGTAATTAACCGGAAAACAGATGTGTATGAAACTAATATATATATATATATATATATATGGGAATTTTTTTGCGAATAAAATGTTGAATCCTGTTAGATTGTATGTACAAAATGGAAATGTTGTCTTGTGTGAAGAACATGTTGAATCTCGAACTTGAACAAACACGAAGGTATAAATCATATCTATATATTTGCGAGAGCAGTGGACGGAATGATGTATTCTCATGTTCGCATTCATAACAGTTTCACAATACATGGATACAAACAATAAGCCTCAATAGTTTTCTTTAAAATTCGAAAGAACCTAAAAATTAATAAAAATAAATAAGTAATTCATTGAAAATGAGAAATTAAATCGTCTTACTTTATAAGGTCGTATAAGGTCGGGTTCTTTGACACGTAGATATAAAAGAGCTATTGTTGTGGCCCCATAAGCAACCCAAATAGAAAAACTATAGAAATCTATAAGTGTACTTAAATCTCCCGGAATAACCGTTATTATGCCAATAATTGTCTGAAAATAGAAAAGAAAAACGCTGCACTTATAAACCATTTTCCACGAACAACACATCTGCAGCAGATGGATGTAGGAATTCGCCGTGACCGAGTGTTCACCCTCGGGGTTTTGGAAACGAGCGTCCCGGGTTCGACTCCAGTCGCGACGGTCACAATTGAGTGCCCGTTGGCACAATTCCTAGCCTAGCACTGGTTTGTTTACCAAGGGTGCATGAAGTAGTGATGATAAAATAATGTTTTAAACGGCGTGACACTCAAACAAACAAAGGAGATGTCTTTAAATATATATATATATGCAAACATCCATATCCATAACAAATGTAGTTTTATTATTTTATTTTATAGAAAATTAAAACATTGTGGCAAAAGAAGACACTACTCTATATGAGCACAACAACATTTATTTAAAAGTCATCTACTGTAGAGGCACCAACAAGTGTTTTTAATAGGTAAAGTGTTATAGCTTGTATCTCACTGGGCTGCGACAGCTCACGACTACTAAGAGACACCACATTGCGGAATAATGGCGACAATTTTCACTGGGAATCACATTGAATTGCTACGTACCACATGTGCGTATGTCGTGCGAATATTTCACGAATTTCACATAAACTCTCGGCGAAATTTAGCCCTCATTTAGCAAAGAGTTCTTATACTTGTCGCGCTAATGTCGCGTGATATTCAAGAGACACATTTTTGGAATGTTGGCACTTGCACACGAATGTCGTGCAACAGTCGCATGACAGTGGTGCGTGATAATTGAGAAATCAGGACCATATAAATATTTGTCGTCTCCAGCAAATATTTTTTTGTCAGACGTCAAGCGAGATTGATCTCGGTGAAGAAGTGCAGAAGCTGCCGAATGAGTACCCCAACCTGAATGAGGATCAACTGGCTAAAGGCTGCATCATGTCTCCTTGATGCTGCTGCTGATACTACGGTCAAGAAGGCCAATACTAAAGCTCGGGAATGGAGGGTCAGAAGAGAAAGTAACAGGAAAAGTATGTGGGTGAGGTAATTGCTCTTGAAGAGACACAAGCATGGCATGTATGAGAAATCCATGAAGCACCTCAGAGAGATGGATATAATATCCTCCACGATATTTGTCAAAATGGACCAAGAGATGTTAAATCAGACGATGGAAGCCCTGACCCCTAATTTTCAGAATAAAACAACCAACTGTCTGTCACCTGGACTCAAGCTGGTTTATGACTGTGGACGTGGATGTGGTTGCCTATAGTGGTGACTCTGATGACGGAATCTTCAGGGAGTGTAGACTATATGATGCTCTCGAGCAGGACGAAGCTGTCTCTAAAACTATACAAAAGGGCCATGTTGGCCCTATATCGCTTACCTGAGTAAGTTTTTTAGGGTCCTAATTTAATTGCTCTACAAAAATAAGAAAGAAAGTCAAAAAGTCATGGTGAAGGTCATCCAAAGACAATGATGATATTTGATTGTAAAAGATCACACTAAGGTCATGGTCACATGTTTATAAATCAATGTAAAGGACATGTGACAAATAAATAAGTTTTTATGGTAAATCAAAATAAATTATAACAACTTTGCAAATTTTAAAGGGCCATAATTCAGTCATGCATATGTGGTTTTCAAAACGAACCGAGCTCTCATGTGTATCTAGATACTGTATAAATTTGGTAAACATCGGATAATAAATGATGACTTTATCGTGTTCACAAGAAATTGTGGACAGACGACAGACGATGGACGACGGACTATCACAAAAGCTCACCTTGTCACTACGTGACAGGTGAGCTAAACAGTTTAATCTGTACTCAGAATGTGTGCTCAGGTATCCGATTGGTCAGAAGCATATTCATTCTCTAAATTCACCAATCAGAAATCTAATTTGGAGCATGAAGTTCATTTCTGAGCACGGTGAACGTTTTAAGAGTTTTATAGTTTCGGGCACTGGTCTGCCACTACGTGAACCTCTGCCAGGAGGTGACACTTGTGTCCCGTATTTCCTTGTTGGTGATGATGTGTTTGCCCTCAGAGGCTGGATGATGAAGCCACACCCCAAGCGACAATCGACAGCAGCAGGGCACATCGTCAATTACAGAGCTATGTCGCAATGTGTTCTCAAGTTATTCTCAATAAATTCGAAAAGCTGATGCGCAAGTCTCATGGCCGGAATGAAAGATTTAATCTTTTGTCTTCAATTAGTCACAATTTAGTTTGATAGGTCGCCAATCCGTCACAAAGGTGTAAATTAAACTGAAAAGGGTTGCAGACGGATTCGAAGCACCAGTAACTCTGTGATTATTTTGAAAATAGATTTGTCGAGCAAATGTATTGAACATGTTCAAACTTCTTTCGAGAGAGGGGCAAAAACATGCGACTCACGCGACGAAATAAAAAACACCCGCGAACGTTTCGATACATTTTGGAAACTATCTCGTGAATGCCGTTCGCATTTTGTCAACAACAGTCGCAGCCCAGTGAGATAGCGGCTTAAGTTAACATAAAACATTATTCGTGTAGACGCGAAATAGGAAAACATGGCCAATTGTTTCGTGGCTTTCTCGCAAAGGTACATTCATCTAAGCTAATAAACTGCCAATTTATCCATATAGACTTTTTAGCCCATAGACGGACGGAGAATCACGCTTGACGAAATTGTGAAACTACAGTTTCGCTCGGTATCTATGAGCTACATCAAACGAAAATGGGTCTTATTTAATCGGCGAACAGCGAGTCAGTCAATTGCTAACCCCACAATCCTGAGAGTCAAGGAAGGAAAGTCAATACTACCATCTTAACGTGTTTGGTATGACCCGACCGGGGATCGAGGTGGACGCTCTACATATACACCGGCACTGTTTTATTTAAGACTGAGTACAGTCCAGGTAGACACTTTATGAAACGGAACTTAATTCAACTTACTGTAAAAATAATAGAAGGCATCGGCGTGAGTCTTTTAACCTGAATACCGGATAATATACTGGGAAAATGTTTGTCTCGGGCTGCAGCAAAACATAATCTGAAGAGTGAAAACATTCAACTTATTGGATCGCGTCAAGCGTTTGTTGGTTTTGCTGTCTGTGCGAACAAACTAAGGAGAGCAAGTACATATCCCCAGAATAACCAGAGTCGTCTACGTGCAATACAGTCGTATGTACACTTTAGAGTAACACTTTCAAATTGTAGCCACACTTTCTGTTTGTCCGCGCAACATTACCTTCCTGTAGACGCACTTTGATGCATCTGCAGCAGACGACTTTTGAAAACAGGTTGAGTATTTGAAAAAAGAAAAAATTGCTCAAATGAGCAATTTCTCCTTTAACCACAATGTTTTCATGTCTGTTCAACAATTATACTTTCATTTATGGAGATTTTGTTATATGTTTGCGTAGACGTCTGCTGCATTTTTTATATGTGTAAAAGGGTTAAGTGATGTCATGTTGGAGAGTAAACAATTAGATATCAAAGTGGAACGCAAAGTATTTCTGATGCTGGGCACACTTTATTGTGAATGATGACCATTTAAGCTGCAGAAGTATTGACCTATCTACTGGTGCACTGATTAAGTCTTTCCTTCATACAGATGCTTTCTGACGCCTGTAATGAAGACTTTTGAAAACATAGTGGCAAAATAAGAAAATGTTCATAATGAGCAATTTCTCCATTTGCCACTACGTTTTCAACTCTTTTTCAATAATCAAACTTTCCCTTATAGAGAGTTTCCATGTTGTTGCCTCGATATTTTCAAAGTCATCTGCTACAGATTTTGTTGTATGAGGGATACGGTTTAAATGATACGGTCGGTAAAAAAAAGGACTGTCTCACGATATTTGGATCACAATTATTGAAACAAAGGTTTTCAATGTGTACTTTACGTTAAAACTGAGCAGACAATACCATAATGATCTTATTTGAGTAGTAGTTGTATGGTTAATTCATTTCGTAGAGATAATAATGTGCATCAAAAAGCTTACTAGCTCAGTGTTCTTGGAAATATGGTTATAGTGTATAATCAAACGTATAAAAAGACATAGCTTCACAATACATCGCCACGCTTCTATGCTTAACCATCATATTTTGAAAACATAATTTGCACATTTTCTAAGTACTTACATCTGCAGCAAACGACTTTGGGAACATGTATTCAAAATATAAAAGTTCTCTTTAAATAATGGTTAATGTATTAAATATAGGTGTAAACATTACCGGAAAATGAGAAATTGATTATGATAAGCAATTTATCATTTTGCCACAATGTATTCAAAATTCATCTGCTGCAGAGAAGTCAAAACTTGTCTGCATGTGGTAAAGGGTTAAACATTTATAATGTTAGACCACGAATCGTGAGGCAGTCCCGTTAAAACCTACAAACCTTCCTGTAGAGAAAATACATCCATTAGCTGACCCCAGACAAGATAGTACCACAAATACCGGCATCACCCAGGCCATCATCCCAAGCATGTAATTCGACCAGGTCTGGAAAGTGTAGGACATATTTTTAATAAATAATAAAATAACAAAGTACGAATTTTCGCTTCAGTCAATACCTTAACCCTTTCCCTCATATAGACGCTTCTGACGCCTCTGCTGCAGACGGCTATTTGAAAACATAGTGACAAAAGAAGAAATGTTCTCCTTTTGCCACAATGTTTTCCACTTTTAGTCATAGGTTATCCATTCAATTATAGAGATTTTCTACTTTTTGACAAAATATGTTCAAAGTCGTCTGCTGCAGAATTGTCGTATGAGGGAGAGGGTTAAGTGTAGCTTTGAATAAAGCGTTTGATTGTTTGTTTTAAAAAGTGTTGCCCAAAATGAATGGGCCAGTCAATCCTGGCATATGAATGATTACACATAAGCGCGTTTACTTCCCGATCCTATCCGTGTTGCCAGGCACCACGCAGACAGATATTCCGTAACTTTATTTTCCTAGTCTTTTGAATTTGAGGGCGTTTTTGTTGGTAACAAACCAGATTTGGTTTCGGTTTCAAGGGTTTTAACAGTTATGAGAAAAACTGAAACTGGTTTCAATAGTTTTGGTTGTAATAACAAAACAATAGTTTTCGTCATAATTTCTAACAATGTGGTGCTTTCCTTTCAAAGAATGCTCGAAGAAGCTTATGATACCGATGCTCTTTTGCCTGTTATGACTAACTGGGAACAAAATGTGTTATCTTCTGTAAGTGTCATTGCTTAAGCAAGTCTAATTCGGAATTGGAAGACACGAATTGACAATTATATTGTGGTTATGCCGACGCTGGTGAACTATTATTCGGATGAGACGAACCGACGAAATCGCCTCCGGTGGTGGTTTCGAAAGTTTCAAAATTCAGGTTTGCAAGACAAATGAAAAACTGGATAAACTTTAACAACAAATAGACTGTTTGCGAAACCGATATTAAACCCAAACTAGTTTGCTACCAATAAAGACAAAACCCTCAGTCTTACAATGTAAAATTTCAATTTGTTTCACATTCCGATGATCATTAACCAGTGTTATGGAGTCTGGGACTCGGGATGCGATAAGCAGCAAAATGAAACACTGCCTTTATGCAACTTTTATTTCGTGGATTTAATTCAATTTTGGTTTATTTATGTTTAATTTATGGAAAGGGAATGGTTGCTCGTAGACAAGCGAAATTAATGCTGGTGTATGAAATATAAATATTATGCCAACGTTTATATGTGTTTAGTCCTGTTGTTTAATTCTTTCGTTAATTTATTAAACTACAGTGTTTGCTTTTGGGGTATTTTTATGTACCAGTTTGTTAGAACTTATGGTTTCTATTACACTTTAATACACTTATAACACGTACAACAGCAACAGCATGTGATACCAGTACTTCTTCTTTGGTCATGACAGCAAAATACCCAACATTGGCCAGTAAATACGCAACTGTGACACCAGGTATTCCAATCATGATGGCGCGGGGTAAATTTCTGAAAAATGAAAAAAATAGCACATCCCTCATTTAACTTTTTTTGACATACAACACATCTGCAGCAGACGACTTTGATCTCATCTTAAATAAAGGTCTTATATATTGGATAGATGAAAAAAAAGTGTGGCAAAATAATTTCAAAAGTCGCCTGCTACAGAGGTTCCAGAAATCGTATGTGTATGTGGGAATGGGTAAAAACGCAAATTGCAATTTAGAAACTTCATATTAATTTAGACGACATTGGACACATATGTCTTAGCTGTTGCGTAAATGAAACTATGCGAATGACTTGTAACATACTGGAGAGACAACCGTATATAAGAAGGACCACCCTAAAATTGACAGTGTTTGATACCCCTCTCAATACAAGGATATCAGACATTTTCTAATTTATTGTGGGAAACTTTCACTATTGTCATAATTAAGAAGGTTCTTTAAAAGTGTTACCAGTATGCATGTAACGCTTATTATTGAAAACGTCTGCGTTATTTTCAGGAAACGAAAAGTAGAAACTTATCATTTTACACTAATATACAAGTATACCCCCAGCTGGAATCAGGAAATCCTTTATGATGGATATTTCCCTGACATACTTACATACTATATGTGACTGGGAACTTTTAAATTGCGTGATAGGAGAAATTATTCCCTTCGCAATTGTATTGCAATTACATTTATATTTCAGAATTAATGTCGCCTTGACCTACTTTTCAAATGATAACTTATATATCAACTCAACTCAACTCAACTCAACTGTATTAGCAATCGGCAACAAAAACATGCCTTTGGCCATTTACAAATAACTTAAAATGAAATATGGCAAAGACACACAGCAACATACATACATATAATCAAAAATAGTAGTCAATACATATTAATACACATGTTCTAACTAGCAAACTACAGTTTTTAAGCAACAATAAAGTCTTCTACTTAATTTTGTGCAATACACACTTTTCTGAAGTTGAAGCTTCTTTAATAAAAGCTGCTAATTCAATTTATATTTTCTTCCTATCATTTTTCATGAGGGTTATAAATTTGCTTATAGAAGGCCAACTTGATTCAATCTGTTACAAAATATACATAATCTATCATTTATCTCAAGATCATTGTGTCTACCAGTTTATATTGCTAAATTATGTGCTGACAGACGAAATCTTGTTAGTTGAATTCTAGAAGTATCATAAGTAATGTTATGTCCTTATGGTTCAAATTCTAAAATGTTTTTATATTTAGCGTAGTATTCTAAGTTGCGTGATATAAGCCCTGCACTCCATTCTTGGATATTTTGGTCCCGTTATCGTCGTCTTTGTATAATAGGAAAATAGTTTATATCAGGATTAAAATGATCCCATATATGTTAAAGTCCTAAATTATCTAGAGTTTGTTTAATTGTGAACGCCTAGCTATTGTCGTTCATTACATTACATTGTTATAGATACATATCATACAAAATAGGACTATCGTTCTTTCGCTTTAATTTAATCAAGTACCTTAAAGATCGTTCAATACTAACAACTAATGACGGTATTCTACCACTCTTCCCTCCACTCTATATAGTATTCGTAAACGATGTAAGCGTCGTTAAGAATACTATATAGAGTAGAGGGGAGAGTGGTTCCCCTTGTTTCAATACAAGTGCCATTTCAAAACAAGTCGGACAGTTTGTGAGTAGATTAGATTCTAACACATGAACCAACACGTTAATATCATGATTAAACAATGTACAAGAATTTACAGCTTAAACCAATCACGACAAGCTTTGCGAGTAATAGTATCAAAATAATTCTCATAATCGATAAATGCACAAAACAATTTACTGTTATTGAACATTACCTTACGAATAATGCTATGCAATATAAAAAACACAAACAACCGTACTTATTATTCAATTTCTTACCATTTATTAGGTCTATTCCTTAAGCAAAGTTAAAATAATTTAGCCATATAATTTAATAGCGTTATACAATGTACCTCTATAATTACCAGGATTAGTAGGATCACCTTTTTTATAAATTGGAACTATAGTACCTCTAGTTTAAGATTCTGGATAAACTATACTTTCAAAAGTATTATTAAATATTTAAACAAAAAATGGTGACATAAAACGTTTAGCATCAATAAAGAAATCGGATATTACCTTATTAATACAACAGTTCTTGTTAAACTTGAGATGGTCTTAATAATCTCATTTTCATCAAAAGGTTTATCAAGTTCCTCTATATTGATATTAGAAACCTTCTTTTTAGACTCAAAGTTATTATTTTGGATCGCAGATAAATTCGAAAAAAATGTTCCACAAAATCCTCAGCAGATACGTCCGATTCACATTGCTTCCTTTTTTATATTTCTTAATAAATTTCCGAAATTTCCTACGACTCTTCCGCCCATTTCGCTTATTTTCGATTTCTCGCCTATGTTATACTTATATACTTCCGTTTCACCTTTAAAAATAATTTTCAAGGGAAAATGCATTCAAACTTAACACATTGAAAACATCTATCGTATTAAATTCTTTACATTTGTCATTAAATAGTCTACAACACTCGATCCCGTGGACCTACGGTTAACAGTAAAACATGTACACTTACCTTTTCCTAATTAACAGTTACCAATATGCAAATCGTTCTGTTTACAAAGAGTCAAAAGCTTATTCCCAAATGTATTCACGGTTGTATAGTCTGACTGACAGTCTAACCGGAATGTTATAAAACTAGTTGATATTTCGGGCATTTCAACAGATCTGTCCACGTTAATGTTTTCAACAAGGTCATGGGTTTCCCATATTATCATTCAGTATTTTAAAAAAAGTCAAGGGTTTCCCATATTATCATTCAGTATTTTAAAAAAGTCATGGGTTTCCCATATTATCATTCAGTATTTTAAAAAAAAAAGTCAAGGGTTTCCAATATTATCATTCAGTATTTTAAAAAAAGTCATGGGTTTTGCATATTATCATTCAGTATTTTAAAAAAAAGTCATGGGTTTTCCATATTATCATTCAGTATTTTAAAAAAAAGTCATGGGTTTCCCATATTATCATTCAGTATTTTAAAAAAAAGTCATGGGTTTCCCATATTATCATTCAGTATTTTAAAAAAAGTCATGGGTTTCTCATATTATCATTCAGTATTTTAAAAAAAGTCAAGGGTTTCCCATATTATCATTCAGTATTTTAAAAAAAAGTCATGGGTTTCCCTTATTATCATTCAGTATTTTAAAAAAAGTCATGGTATCCCATATTATCATTCAGTATTTTAAAAAAAGTCATGGGTTTCCCATATTATCATTCAGTATTTTAAAAAAAAGTCATGGGTTTCCCTTATTATCATTCAGTATTTTAAAAAAAAGTCATGGTATCCCATATTATCATTCAGTATTTTAAAAAAAGTCATGGGTTTCCCATATTATCATTCAGTATTTTATAAAAAGTCATGGGTTTCCCATATTATCATTCAGTATTTTAAAAAAAGTCATGGGTTTCCCATATTATCATTCAGTATTTAAAAAAAAAGTCATGGGTTTTCCATATTATCATTCAGTATTTTAAAGAAAAAGTCATGGGTTTTCCATATTATCATTCAGTATTTTAAGAAAAGTCATGGGTTTTCCATATAATCATTTAGTATTTTAAAAAAAAGTCATGGGTTTTCAATATTATCATTCAGTAATTCAAAAAATCATGGATTTCCCATATCAACATTCAGTAATTCAAAAAAGTCATGGGTTTCCCATATAAACATTCAGTAATTCAAAAAAAGTCATGGGTTTCCCATATCAACATTCAGTAATTCAAAATTTTCATGGGTTTTCCATATCAACATTCAGTAATTCAACGAAGTCATGGGTTTCCCATATCAACATTCAGTAATTCAAAAAAGTCATGGGTTTCCCATATCAACATTCAGTAATTAAAAATTGTCACATTCATCTAACTCTGAGTGCACATATCGAGGGCTTGGCGTGAAACGGTTGTAACTAAAATTGGTATTTTTTTACCAAGGTTAATCACCTCGCCATAAAGTCTTTAAAAGCGTTAAATCATTTTCCATGGTAAACAATAGAAATTTAGGTGCCATTGATCGTTCTGAGCAATGGCACTTAAATTTGCATTGTTTCCAAAGGGGTCAAAATTGCCCCTAAACCAGGGTTTTCAAAATAGGTTTTTAGTTACAACCGTTTCACGCCAAGCCCTCGATATACAGTTGACCGTTCCGGTGGAAAATAACGTACACACCTATACAAATCATTTTCAAATCCAAAACTTCTCTTATTCAATTTAAACCATAGTATACCCCCTGTTATTGATATGTTACCCGTTAACCAACTTGTATGGTACACTATTAAAACTCCACTATCTCTTTTCACTACACGATCAGCAATATAATACGTTGATTTAATAACTAAATAATTTCTAAAAATTTCAAAAAATATTACTGTTTTCCTTTGTTAAATGACTTACCGGCAAAAGCAAATAAAGACGGATAATTACCTCTATTTGTACCACTTTTCTAACGAAAAACAGACACTTATTATTTATTTATCATCTGTATGCTAGAAAAACTGATATTGTCATAATAGAATTTGAAAAATAGGGAACTTTTCAGCTTTACTGCCACATCTCCTTTCGTGTTATTTAATTATCAATTTTCTTTTTCGATTTACGATAACTACATTTAATTTGTATTATATGGGCCAATTCAAACGGAACCCGATCTTTGAGGTTTTCCTACCAGCGTGAACCTAGATCAGTCTCTCTTACTAGAGTCACATATGCCTAAGGTGGACAACTCCGAAAGAACATGGTGATAACAGTACAAAGGCTGATTTTATTTAAAGAAATAAGACTTGGCGATTTCCGGCCAAAGTCGAAAGATATCGGTATTATTCGTGAAGCCCAGGAACAATACGGACACCAGGAACAATACGGAGACCATGACAAATACGGCCACCATGAACAATACGGACACCATTAACAATACTGACACCATGAACAATATTGACACCATGAACAATACGGACACCATGAATAGTACGGACACCACCAAGCATTACGGACACCATAAACAATACTGACACCATGAACAATACGGACATCATGAACAATACGGAAACCATGAATAGTACGGACACCACGAAGCATTACGGACACCATAAACAATACTGACACCATGAACAATACGGACACCATAAACAATACGGACTACACGAACAATACGGACACCATAAACAATACGGATACCACGAACAATACGGACACCATGAACAATACGGACACCATGAACAATTCGGACACCATGAACAATACCGATACCTAAAGACTATATTCAGAGATTGTCGAGACCATCAGGGGTTGATCTATCTGAAGTCTTAACAACTAAGCATTTTAATCGTAATTGCAATCAAATTGAAACAACCTGATAGTTGTACTTTGTTTCAAGTGTTTGGTTCCCAAGCGCAGATGGGGAAGTGTCAAAATACAGCCAACAAGTACATGTTAAATAGGTTATTGGTTCTCTCTTATAGAGACCCTTAAAGTCGGTCTTCGTTTCTGTCCGTTTGTTTGTTTGTAAAATGTTTGTTTGTTTGTGGCAAATAGGTTATTGGTTCTCTCTTCTAGAGACCCTCTAGAGTCTCCTCCCACAGTTTTTCGAATTTAGAAACCACTCGGTGTGCGTTGTGTAGCCCATCACTTGCTACATCGAATGATCGTCCCGATTTTTGATCCGTCTCTTCGTTTTCTTAATATTTAAGTTGCCGTAAGGGGTACCATTTCCGCGGAAAACACAGACACGTCAAAACTAAATATATCGACACAAAAAGAAATGGTTTTCCTATTACCTGATCGCTGATTGGCTAAAAATCCGGACACGACCAAATATCGACCAACCAGAGAGCACTTCACATAGCCATTACAACTTCCGTTTCTCGTACTTTTACACGAGGAGAAGAAATATTCAAGTGAATTTGACGCTGTTCTCGCGACAACTCGATAGCTTGTTTCATTATTCGTGCGGTGACGTGAAAGTAGAGACAAGAGAGAACCATCGTCGCAGTATGCTTGTTCGCTTCTTTGTGAGTCTGATTTGCTTTAACCAAGCAGTTCTTGTTTTAATATCTTGTTAAAATTCAACCAGTTAGTATTTCTATTAGTTTAAACTTTTATAATAATGATGTCTTACTCATCATTACTCTTGGTGTTTTTGCTTTAAAGATTTAAGATCTACTTACTTATCTGGATTCTGCAGCTCCTCTGTGATAAAGTTGAGGTTATTCCTGAAACACAACCAGTCAATTGATCACACTATATTGGAGGATTCTATAATCTATCCCAGATTTTAATCTTTATGCATACACTAATATCTTACATTTCTTTAAGGAACTATCTGAAGTGTTGGGCTAAGAACACATTATGTCATTAGTACATATACTAATTGTATCAGTTATTATATGTGTCCGTTATTGGAGAAAAGTACAAGTTGACATTTGTGAACATTGTAGAGCCAGATCTGATGAAGATATTCACTGCTCACATCTTACATATGCAAGTTGTGATCAGACTGAGCAGTTAAACAATGTGATCTGAATCCGCTCTACGAAATGGATACTGCTTACACGTATAAATAAAGTAGAATCACACACGTATTACATTGCCTGGTATGGACCTTATGATCAGTGGGATAGGGTTAAACAAGAATAAACAAATATGGGATATCTTTTTTTTTCCGGTTTCTCATTTTACCAAAGACAGTTTTCCAATCAATATAGAAATACGTAGAAATTAAAAGTCTCCTTTGACCATTCAGTCTCGTGACTACGCCAGTAAAATGTGCACGGGAAATTGATAAGTTGGCAATAGTTACCATCCATCATAAGCCCAGAGACCGTTGTAAAAAGCAATAGCGATCAGAGAAGGGTCTCTTGTTGTATCATCGAAGCCTGCAGTTATATTTTCGGAACTCACTAAAAAGTAAAGAACAACATTATTTATGAAAGTTGTAAAACTAAACCCCATTTTTGACATAAACTTAAAATATGCGTTCACTCAAATGGCCACTGTATGATCTATAAAGTTCCAGACCAATGCCAAAACACTCATGATAAGTTATAGATGATTATTTCTACTTTCTCGAGACCCCAATGTAGGTAGATACTAAAAGCTGTGTGTTAATCGCTTACAGTTACTATATTGTTTTTTACCTATTTAAATATTTGTTCACCAATTATTCTCTCGTATAGGTCAGGACAATGAAAGAAAAGCATTGCACTCTTTGTTAATATAGCTATAGGTGCTACCTATTTACGAAAACACTGTAAAATTATTGTAAACAAAAAATAAAGAGCATATACTTTGGCCAAAAACATTGATTTTAAAAACAGATGACTAGACGATGATGATGTATATGTCATGTCTTTTGGCATGATCACAAAATGTTTGGAATTCGTATTGCTCGTCTATTATAACGAAAAGAAAAATATATAGTGAAGAGTTTCAGAAATAAATTAATAATCAAGAATTAAACGAGTCGAACCTTAATCGATCACCTGTATGACGGTATAGAAGCAAATGTGTAACTGGTATAATCGGGGGAAATTTGTTTATTTCGGCTCTTTTCTGATTCCACCTGGCGACTACCTTTTCCAACCAGTCAATATGGCTTGAAACATAATTATGAGGTGACATTTCTGCGTTACCCTTTCCCTTATACAGACGTGTTCTGACGCCTTTGCAGCAGACGACTTATGAAAAGATTGTCGGCAAAGGAAGAAATTGCTTATTAGGACCAATTTTTCCTTTTGCCACAATATTTGATCAATAATTATACTTTATTTATATATATATATTTATGTCCTTGCAAAGTTGTTTTCAAAATCGTCTGCTGCAGATTTGTTGTAAGTGCGAAATAGTTAGTTATCTTGATATCAGACAAGTACTTTCATAACATTGATTGTTTGGTGTTTTATGCTCTACATAATAAACAAAGTGGACCAAGATGGTCATAAATCGATCATATCGTAGAAAATATGTACATGTAACTTCTAAAATCGTTTGTTTTGTTTTTTAATTATTAAGGCGGTAATGAAACTGCAAGAAGTGGACACTGTAAATATAATATTTTGAAGGAAAAGATTGATCAAGTGATTTAGGAAATGTTATTTGAAGCCAAAAGTTCTTTTTAACCCTTTAATGATGTCCTCTGCCGGCTATTGTTTTCACCAAATCATTGTAGCTTGAACGATTTATGTAGAAGATCATCGAGGGAAAAAATTTGCTAAGTTAACATAAAAATGTGACAAGTACTTTCAGAAGAATGGAATTATAAATTTCTTGCCCTTTTTCTGATTCCGCCTGGTCGCACTGTTTTTCAACCAATCAATATCGTTAAAACAGTTATTGAAAAGGACCACATAAGAGACATTTCTACCAAAATATCTTGGAATTTGACACGCTGATTAAGAGAAAATGAATTTCAAACGTTTAAGCATTTGATTCCCATTTCTGATCAAAGTTAAATATATCATTTAAATATTTCAATAATTTTAAAGAGGACCACCAAAGGAACATTCCTATGATGTTTGGTTTTATTTTTTTATTTTTTTATTATAAACTTTATTGCATGAAACATACATACATGGTTATAGCAACATACAGTTTAACACAAAGATATACATTTCATAAAGGAAAAAAAGAAAACATAATTTTAGCAGGAGCAAAGTAGGGATAATTGTAGATGGATAAATTCTAATTAAGTTTGAATCATAAATAAATCTACTTAATCCGCTTATAGTTGTTTTGGATGTTTCAGACATGAGATTGATACATTTCTGTATCGTTGGCCATGTGAAATAATGCCCTATCAAATGTTTCACTCTTAAGTCTGTGTATTTTGGACAAAGAAGAATGAAATGATATTCTGATTCTATTTGATTAAAATTACAATTTTTACAGATTCGAGTGCTACGAGGATTATTCGTAAATCTACCTTGTTCTATAGTTAAAGTATGCAATGATGTTCTAAATCTTGCTAATGCTGTTCTATATTTTTGCTGGATGGATTTAATGGTAAACGTAGTTTTTTTTTACCTCTTTTCTGATGCTAACAGATTGATATATTTTCCACCATTCAATATGGCTTATACGATTCTTGCCATAGGTTTCAACCGATCAACATGTCTTAAACATATGAGTTGATTAAGAGGAGTATATGTCATTTGAATCTTAAAGTTCATTTTACATCATTTTTGATGCCTTCAGATTTCTATGACTTTCAGCCGATCAATATGGCTTCTGCTAATTGTGTAAAGGTTCACTTAGGGAAAGTTTCTACCTATTTATTTAGAAAACAGACAAAGTTTTATCATTTTGTCTCTTTCTTGGAATCGCCTGGCTGCCATGTTTTTCAACCAATCAATATGGCTTGAACACTTTTGTAGAGGGTCACCCAAAGAACATTATCCAATAATTCGACGAGCGGATTCAGAGGAAAAGAATTTTAAAGTTTTTAAATTTTCAACCCTTTCTGATCGAGCAGCAACCAAAGTTCTATATATAATTTAAATCTTTGAACAATTGTTGATGCGGTTCACTAAGGGAACATTCATGTGAAGTTTAGATAATATTGCACCAGTAGTTTCAGAGGAGAAGATTTGACCGGTAGATGTAAGCCGGACTATAAGTGATCGCAATAGAACGCCTTGAGCCTTCGGCTTTAAGTTCATCTAAAATTAAGTAAAGGTGTAACATTAAGGGTCAATTCTTAACTTTAATTGTTGTAGATATTCTATTTATCTTAAATTAATTGTGAAAGAAAATTTTACACACAAAACTTTGCAAAGTAAACTAATATTTCTGCCAGACTGGCATTACAGAACCATTTATTAACCCATTCTTACCAACAAGGAATTGAAGCAGATTACTTTGAAATTATCAAAGCTGTAGGAAAGCAGGATTAATCTAAATGTATAAAAGTGCAATTCTGAGATTAAATGCAAATCTTAGCGGGAATTGTAGAAATTGACCATCATGATAAATTTCTGGTTTTTTTTCCCCTCACTATGTGTTTATATGTCGCCTGCTTCCGATACATCAGAAGTAGTCTGTAAGTGGTAACGCATTAACCCTCTTTCTACTTGTTGATGCTTTCTGACGCCTCTGCGGCAGACACATTTTGAAAACATTGTGACAAAAGGAAATATTGCTCATAAAGAGCAATTTCCCTTTTTTGTCAGAATGTTTTCAACTCTATTCAATAATTACACCTTCGAATAGAAATTCTCCAAAATGTTGTCCAACTTTTTTCAAAGTAGTCTGCTACAGATTTGATGCATGTTAGAAAGGATTAAAAGAACTGAAATTGCTAAAAAATATATGTTTATGTATCATCAATTAAAACGTTTTTTTCTTTAATCACTTATTGTGAGTTTAAACTGTTTTTCCCCCACTCATGTGATAACATGTGCAATCGGTAATAATTCACATCGAACCATTGAAATCCCCAACTCATGTGATTACATGTAAAGTCGGGAATAATTCACATCTAACAATTGAAATTCCACACTCATGTGATAACAAATAAGTTAAGGATTAATTAACATCTAACAATTGAAATCCCACACCTATGTGATTACATGTCAAGTTGGGAACAATTCATATCTAACTTTTGAAATCCCCCACTCATGTGATGACATGTAAACTCGGGAATAATTCACATCTAACCATTGAAATCCCCCACTCATATGATAACATGTAAAGTATGGAATAATTAATATCTAACCATTGAATTCCCACACTCATGTGATTACATGTAAAGTAAGGATTAATTCACATCTAACAATTGAAATCCCCCACTCATGTGATTACATGTAAAGTCAAGAATAATTAACATCTAGCTATTGAAATTCAACACTCATTGGATTACATATAAAGTAGGGAATAATTCACATATAACCATTGAAATCGCACACTCATATGAGAGTACATGTAAAGTAAGGATTAATTAACATTTAACCATTGAACACTCACACTCATGGGATTGCATGTGAATTCGGAAATAATTCACATCTAACCATTGAAATCCCCCACTCATGTGATTACATGTAAAGTCAAGAATAATTAACATCTAGCCATTGAAATCCAACACTCATTGGATTACATATGAAGTTTGGAATAATTCGCATGCTTCGTGATGGATTGAATGTGTCATGAACAGGTGGAATGGGATAAATTGTTGATTTTCCCATCATATCTTCAATTGACGAAAATTAGTTTCAAACATAAATAGATCTTATACTAATAGACACTTACAAAATGCTGAGGATCCTTCCTGTGTTTTATGTGTAAACATTGTTTCAAACCAAGCATGTGTCTATTGGATCGTTTCTTGAATGTCTTATCTCGAAGCACATTTTTCTTTTAAATATGATTTATTGTTGAATGTGTGATTGTTTTGTTTGTACACATTTGCTTGAAGTATTGTATTGAAATGACAAGAAACTTTGTAAGTTTAAGTCTATTAGAATATTCTTCTTCTTCTTCTTCTGTGATATGTAAATTGTTAATTTATAGCAGTTTATGTATTGAAAGGCATAATAACAACATGTTAAGCTATAACGATTTAAACAAGAGGGCCAAGATGGCCCTAAATCGATCATCTGAGTGATGGTTTAGTTGCAAAATTTGTATTTGCCAATATCAGCGATAATTAGATAAAGCCTATTAAAATACGATGAGCAAACTAAGAGGAGAAGAAATTAGGCATTTTGCCCCATTTTTGATGCCGCACTTACAAAAGTTCTCCGTGGAATTTAAATCTTTGAACAATTTTGAAAGAAGACCACCAAATGAACATTCCTGTGAAGTTTTGTTGAAATCGGTTCACAAGGTATCAAGCTTTAATTATTGTCTATTTATTGTATTGCATAATTCCGAGCAGGAATGTAGTGCAAAGAAAACCCGATGTTTGAATATATCAAACACATACACATATCACACCATTTAACCACGTATGACTATGACTATTAACATATACGTAACACCTGTATCGAAAACTCCCTTTATACTATCCCTTGTGTATATATATTTTGTACGAAATTGCACTGGTGCGAAGTCAGCGACTTCATGAACTCTTTTGAAACCTGTCAGTTCGAAAGCTCATTTTTCATCATTTCAATTGTGTCAGTTCGAAGGTATTTTTGACAGTCAGGATTGACGCCTTTAGCGAAGACCGCCGACATCCCCACCAATTACATGCAACAAACATTTGTGTTTAAGACCATTCCTTTTGGTAAGTTGTGCCAAGAAGAACCTGGTACCCACTTTTGAGGAACCAGCCCAGATATAGGATTATAACATGTGTGCCAAGTTGGACCAATGAGGCAAAGAAAGACGACAGACTCTTTAAGACCAAGCAAATGATATTATAATGCAGGCTATACTGATAGCTACAGGTGAGTGAACACAACAGTATATACGGCCTACTTACTTCCACTTAATAAGTTGGATTGGAGTTGTTTCTATTAAAATATTTCAAACAGATACGTCTCTGGTCGTCATTATGTGGAATACAGTGGAACTGTAGGCTATTCGTTGTTCCTGTAAATCGCCTTACTGTAAAATGACGTGCGTCTAGATCACCTTGATAACGGTACAGTCAAAATTTATGTTCGGACGTAGAGCTATCATTGCTATCGTCTATTATGACGAATGTGAACAACTATTTCATACTCCGTTCCATTCATTTTTAGCTTTTTCGTAAAAATATTAATTCATATGAACATTACACAGTACTTTTTTTACTCTAAATATAGATTTAAAAAAAAGAAATAGACGATAATAAATTTTAATCCGTGTTTTATGTCTGCCGACAGCTTTTTATACATACTCAAACTGGCGAAACGCATCATTTGCAGTGGTCAGTGCATAAAGTTTCATGGGTTATTGATTGTTTTTCCTGCATGTTGATTATGAACGAAAACAAATAAGTGCTACGGGGTATGTCTTCACGAAATAGGATTGGTAAAAGGAGCACACCGAGTTTGTTTGTATAATCCAACACACACAAGGTAAACTAACGAATGGGGAAAACGAGCTATATTAACACTCCCCCACATACATCAAAGCTGCAATAGACAACTTTAAAAACATTCACTAAATATATGGAAACTATATAAATTAAATAAGATTTAAAATAAATTAAGTTTAAAACATGGTGACTAAATGATAAATTTCTTACTGTGAGCAATTTATCCTTTTCAAACGATATGTTCAAAGTGCATCTGCTGCACAAGCGTCTGTATGTAGGAAAGGACTAAGTAATTAGAGGTATAAGTAATTAGAGAACGTATGCCTACCTGCAATAATATGATACAGTCCACCAATGGTTATGATAATAATAGCACCAAGTTTGGTTACCGTGGTAACGTTTTGTAAGCGTGTTGCCCAGGGTACACTGTATGAATTCACTGCAGCAAGTATCACTGTTAAATGATACAAATCGTAGTATTGTATACGATGAATGCATGTAAACACCTTTCACATAGTTATTAAGGTACACGTCCACTTTAACTCTTTCAGCGCCGAATTGTTTAAAGAAGACTCTTCCATGTTCAAAATCAGGCATCTTCATTTCTGATGTAATAAAAGTTTGGACTATTTCGATAACTAAAGGGCAAACAATGCTGATTTCAGGTGAGACAGCTCGTTACGAGCTGACTCACCTGAATCAGTATTGTTTGCAAAAACCTTAATATTGCCTTTGGCGCTGAAAGAGTTAATACAAAATAGGATCAGTCATCAAGTCAAACGTATTCATCTTCAAATTTAAATATAGAATATGTCGCCTAATTTCAGAATCAACACAAGACGAGCGTTACATGTCTTAGGAAATATGTGTGTGTAGGAAATTATGACAAATAAAGTTGCAACTGAAATTTAAGGTATTTGATAGTAAAGTTTGCTGCTCGATTGAGCAAATATCAAATGTATACACAAATTCAAAGTATAGTATAGCAATGTCGAATTTTTTACTCGTATAATAGTACAAAATGGAACCAAACATAACCTATTTTCGGTCATGTAGAACCAGGAAAACCTGTCCCTTCTATTCTGAATATATACTGCTTGCAAGATAATGAATAGGCTTCCAGGAAACAGTGTACCAATTTATACGATGGATGGATTATCTGTTTTAATATGGTAGTTTTCATGTCGTAGTACTTATATTGAGATTCAACTGACTGTCACCATCGTATCGTCGGGCAATCTAAGGTAATCTCGAGTGAAACAATACAAACGATTTACCTTACGACGTGCATTTGACGTTGATCATGAAGTTCAGAAAGCATGTTTTGGTGAATAGCTTGCTTTTTGTCATTTCATTTTCCCAAATAAACTGTTTGATTATCAATACTCACGCATTGCTAGAATGGTAACCAATTTTACAGGTAAATCAGGCGGATCCACACAGGATGGAAAGAAAGGTTTCACCACATATTTACCAAGTGACAATGTCATTATTGTAAACATACATGGTCTTAGAATGAATAAACCAACCTGTAAAAGAAGAAACACAGAATACTCACACGATTTATGATCGATTAGGTTACTTCCGTACATAAACAAGTCAGATGATGCTGTACACACGCATTGTCTCACGAGAGTCACCATTGTCCGCCCATATTTAGAAGAACATAACTCGTTGTGTTCATGATGCAATCATAGTGAGATGTGTGGAAATTTCCTCCTTGGTGGTAAACATTTTCATATATTGTTAATTCAAATAACCATACCGGACGGAAGGTCCCACACAATTATCCCATCCAAATTAGGAGAGAGATAGTAACTTGGCTGACCGATTTTGATGCAGTTTGTATTATTAATACTTTTTAAATACAATGACGCCATTGTGGTGGTTGGTTGTTAGTGTGTCACGTGAGACAATGCTTACCCAGTCAAATAGAAATGCAGGTAGAGTACCAACCCCTCCCTTTTTGGACCCAAATGCGTGCATGAGGTAGGCGTGCTCTCCTCCTGATCTAGGTATACTCGTACCCAATTCTGCATATACTAAGGCACCTGTTAAAAAAAAAACAATGTAGTAGCAACACACATTTATTGTTAACCCTTTCCCTCAAACAGACGAATTCTGACGCCTTTGAAGCAGACTTCTGAAAACATTGTGACAAATGGAGAAATTGTATCGATATTATAATCATAATTTCACAGATATTGTTTAAAAAGGGAGATCTTGTAAAACTATATCAGTTAAGCAGTTAATTTACATTA
Source organism: Serripes groenlandicus (assembly GCA_031761405.1). Lineage (NCBI taxonomy): Eukaryota > Metazoa > Mollusca > Bivalvia > Cardiida > Cardiidae > Serripes > Serripes groenlandicus. Next base: position 675,516 of record JASEVX010000017.1, on the reverse strand, counting down.
AAGTGTTGTATTTATGTAATTTCAAACGTTACTTCAAAGATTAACAGTAGTCTAGCTAGGTCTACATACCATGTAAATTCATATTTTTGCGTTATTAAGCCCTTTTAAAAAGTGGAAAAAATGCACAATAAAAAAGTTAACATGATGAGCGACCTCGGTCATTGATGCATACAAGATATGCATGATGCAAGGAAAGTGACTGTTCTGAGCCCAATTACAAACTTAAAAATGTATTACGTAATTAATGGAGTGCGAAAGAACATATTGTTTTATTTCTTTTGTTTATTTTTACTAAAGCTTGTTCTTTTTTAAATTTGTTTCAGGCCAAATAAACATCCTGAGCCACCTATATTTCATCTGTTATGGTATTATATAAAGTTTTTGAGCATCTTTGGAAGTTTTCAACTCGTGTCAACAGCAAGTGCCATCGTAATGTTACCAGGGACGTAGATAAAAACAACTGGAATTTCTTTTTATTTTGAATAATGATTGGTTTAAAAGACATAGGTATTGTGATTTCTGATTTTGTTCCAAAAATTGATAGACTGGCATTATTCATATGATCAAAATGTATAGTTTATTTAAATATTTTTATCTATTGCAACAAAACAATGTTTATACTTCCAGAAAATATCTTTGTTATTTTAATATTTTAAATAGTGTTTGAGTTTTACTTGCTACACATGTTGGGACGGTTGATATTTTAGTATACAATTTAGTTATATGTCCCTCTTATTCACGTCCCTGATGTTACGATCGATCATAATCGAAAAGGAATAAGAAATCAAGCAAGTGCTATGCATGTTTCCAAACAACAAAACATTGTTGAGAAAAAAAAGCAAAACATATTTTGTGCTGAATAAAATGATTTTTAGACGTTGTGGTGAATCAGAAGTCTTGTAAACAAACGGAGTTATTAGAGTAAACTAATTAGCCAATCAGAGAGCAGTCTGTTATCGATTAGCTGTAGAGTCGAAACAGTCCATACATTTAACTATTTTTGAAATAAATTATTTAACATTTTCTGAACTCTACACAAATCGAGACGTTTCTTTTAACTTGAAAACAATTTTCAGTAACGAGAAGCTATAATGCCGTTATTTAATGCTAATATTGTAATGGTACTTCAACATTAACGTTATTTAATGCTAATAGTGTAACGGTACTTCAACATTAACGTTTGCTGCATGTCTAATCTGGAACGAGTGAATAATCGCAAAGAGCATGTAATAAAATGAAAGACTAAAAACATTTGAAACACGAATTCTTTTCAAATGTATCATTACTTACTTATTTCAAACAATTACGCAACCTTATTGTTTTCGACGGCGACTAATAACACATAGGCGGACGGTGAACACCCTGGTGAACACTGTGTGTATGCAAAGGTTATCTGCGGTAACTGGATATATTTGTAATAAGATTCCTAATCGCTAGATATAATGTTCACAAACTGTGTCTTCCATCTCAGTCTTCTAAGGACTGGGTTAAGCTATTTATCTTTAAAAACGAAGGTGTATAAAATGGTGTGTATTGGATCGAATTAAGTGAGTAGTTTGTTTTCAATAGAGAATGTATAAAGTATGGCGTATGATGGAAAAATGATGTATTGTCGTTATGAAACAGGAGAACGAAGAAAATTGATTTATTAGACACTAAATGGAATAGGGAGAAAGTTTTGGAACTTCTGCGAAGGAACATTTAAACACATCTGCAACAGACAATTCTTTTTTGAAAACATGGTGGCAAAGGGAAATTGCTCACAATGAGCAGTTTCTCGCTTTGCCACACACCTTTTCCTAATCAATAATTACACTTTCATTTCTGGAGATCATCTGTAGTTTGCTCTAGATGTTTAAAAGCTAACTGCTACAGATTTGTCGTATGTTGGCAAGGTTTAAACTCCGTGTACTCACCAAATGTCGATAGTATCCCGCATGCCAACCAGATAATCAAACTGAAGCCCACAGAGCCTGTACCTTCGAGGACACCCTTCGGAGAGATGAAAATCCCAGAACCTGAAAGCAATGTGTTCAAAGGTTACAAAAACTTCCAGGAAGTTTAGCATTCCAAAGGTTTCAAAATCATCGAAAATGAAGTATTTACTTTTCATGCATTATAGAAATAAAAAGTATTCAGGAATTGTAAACGTTAAATGATAATAGAAAACGTGAAAACATAATTCAAAATGTTCATAGGTCAAAGATCTAACAAACAAAAAGGAAGAAGAAAATAACTCTCGTAATCCATTATAGAACGGAACTGAACATACATTTCAAATGCATTATTTGTGTGGACAGTAGAAAACAATGATATCCAAGATTACATACATTCACGTTTATTATTAAATATATTTTGATTGACATTCCCCATGTTGAATGGACTTTAGATATGACGGCCGCTGTACATAATTTAGGCCGAGCAACGGTAGATTGGTCGTCGGTAGCGAAACGGGCGGCCAACGTTTAACAAAAGCCAATGCAACAAGCCTCTTTTGTTTTCCACCTATTAACAAACAGGCTAAGTGGAACGCAGACAGTTTCTTGGAAATAGTGTTGCGTATTGTGTTGGTGTGGGAAAGCCACACATTTGTAAGGATGTAAGTCTCAACTTTATCGCGATAGAAGCAAAGACAGACCAGTGATTCCGAGAAGAAGACAGGAAGGGTAGTGGACAGAGACATCAGCTTGTGAGCAGTTTCTGCTTATAGACGAGGGTGAAGAAAACAGAATGCTCGTGTTCGCCACGCAGAAAAACATGTAGCACCTATGCAACGCCGGGCCAGCCAAGAGAAGCTGCTCGACAAGTCTTCCAGACGACGGACGTGAAGGCTTGCTTCTTCCACTACATACAGTGTATCTGGAGGAAGGTACAATCTACTGGTTTGACAAACGAATACAGTACAAATGAAGACATTCAGCAGTTTATCCACTTGTGCCAATCAACACAGTTGAAGATGTGTGGTTCGAAGCACTCAATAACATTGCTACTCTAGACCTTCCAGCAGCCGTTGAAACCTTCAGACTATGTAACTGAGTACTGGGTTGAGGGTGACAAACCGATTTGGAATCATTTCAACACCCAAGGTCCAAGGACGACGAAAAATTTAGAAAGCTGGCATAGCATGTTGAAGAAAGCTGTTCAGCATTCTCATCCGAACATCTTTTCAATCCTTAAAACAATCCAGGATGTTGAAGCCCTCTCCTGTATCAAGGTAGTTTAGTATCCTACAGGAGGTAAAATACCGACCAAGAGACGGAAATACAAGAACATCGACACACGACTAGCATCCCTAAAGGAACGCCTGCGTGAAGGATCCTTTAGTGCAATTGAGTATGCGGACAGATTTACATATTTTCTCCACTTGTAAATGTTTGTAAAGTATATAAACGGAGTCGCAAACAATGTAAAAAAACAAAAAGTTAATTCTTTGAAAAATATTCAAAAACTTTGAAAAAAAGTGAAAAACGAGATCAGAATGCTATCTCGAGAATGATGAGTTCAACTGAATAGGGTATTTGTTATTTGAATGTTATCCATAAATTATATACAATAGACAACTTGAAATTAAACGTACAATTACTAAATTTGAATAAAAATATTATTTTTAAATAAGTTTGATTTTTTCCTTATTCCTATGTTATATAAAAGAGGACCAAACAGATTTTATTTTCTGATGTAAAAACAAAAAAAAGTTAAGAGAATTCGTGACATACTGTTTCTTTTGAAAATAACTTTGATGTCTTAAATTACATGATGATATAAATAATTGCAATGAATGTGATGAGTTCAAATTGTTGTTTTTGTTAATGCACCTTTTTCATTCAACATATTTAAATCGAATAACTGTCACTTCGTTATAAAAAATCTGCTGAATATTGCTATAATGCCGCTTCCGATAACAACGTTCTAGTCTGATTAATACATGACCGGTAAATACGATTCAAAACAACAACAACAATAACAAAACCCGGAAGCAAGTGAATATTGATTTCTATGAATCTATACGGTTAACCGCTTAACCGGTTAGTAATATCGGTAACCGTTGACATCCCTACTATATATATTTATATACGTCTGTGTTATGTAATTATTTTCCCCATACTGAGTGAAATGTGGTGTTTCGATCCGAGTAAACCGCAATGCTACATAACTAGTGATGAGTGTACGATACAACAATCTGTATGCAAGCTATATTGATTACTCACTATTAGGCCTACTCACTATGTATGATTAGTTAAAACTTAACCAGACATCTCCACTTCACCCTGAAGGCTCGGTATCAAACCTAGTGACTCCCTCTCTACCACAAATTGTTTAGTATGTAATTGCTGTTTTCAAAATGTAATTTAAGACATTTCTGCATTTTTCTTTATTTGTTTTGCGACGTTTTTAAAATGCTTTTAAGTATATCACGGCAGCAGTGATCCAGAGGTAAACACGCCAGTACTAAGCTAGGTAGTGTGCGTTGCCAATCGCGAGAACCCGGTACATCCGGTTCCAAATCGCCATAACAAAGCAATCGGTCACGACGGAGATCTAGACGTATCTGCAACAGACAGCACTTATTAACGTCTTTGCATATGGATAATAATACTCTTGGGATAACAGTTAAACAAACTATTATACAATGTGTTATGACTCTTGTCGTTGTATAAATATCACCTGATGTATGTATGCCTGTTTTGACCTCCTGAATAATAGTATATAAATATCATATGGCAGCATGTGTGACATTGATATTGTCAACCCGAGAGCAGAATGTCACCCGAGGCGTAAGCCGAGGTTGACATTCTGTTTCGAGAGTTGACAATATCAATGTCATACATGCTACCATATGATATTTATTTTATTATACCGAACAAAATTAAGTATACATAAAAAAGTTTTAAAAAAATATCACATATATCAGGAAGAACAAAATTCCACTGTTAACAATGCTAATTAAATTCATTCGAAAACTGTTTTTTATTGTAATTGACTGTTCATTTTCCAAGAAAATGGAAATGTACTTGGCCACAAGTTCCTGTCGTCTGATGTTTTTATGTACACATTGAATAGTGACGTCACTGCTGTATGTATATAAGGGAGGTAATCACGTCATGATTTAGTTAAAATATTGAAGCAGTTATTTGCCCTTATATGACATTCAAAATATCACTGCGGTCACATGACCTGACAGTCAATTTTCGCTTGATCACGTGTCAAAAAGGTTGAAAATGATTCTGATAGTCAAAATATCTCTTTTTCGGGTAATGGGATTTTACCATTATAGACAAAAGTGAGGTATAATAAAAGACTTTAACTCAGCGCCGAATACCCTAAAGTAAACTCTTCCGTGTTTAGAATCGGGCTTCTACATTTGTTATGTACCAACAGTTTGGGAACATTTTGATAAACTAAAATTCAAACAATGCTGATTTCTGCTTGACAGCTTACTCACCTATATACTACGTTTATTGTAAATTGATGGCAACTTACCTGGAGATATGGAGTTCGTAACACCGAATAGAGAAAGTATGAATAAACATTTGTTCTCCTGACCAGAGTTGTAGATAGTCATCCAGCGGGGCGATTTTTCTTTCCTTTATATAACGTTATTTTGAGGTAGCCATATGATCAAAACTAATTTCTTTGTTTAACGTTGTCTATGGATCTCAATGAAATTTTAAAGAAATGTCATAGTAAAGCTGATTACCTTTTAATCTATTACTTCTATTTTCTGCACTGTTATATAAAAAGAGAGGTAACATAAACTGAAATTTACATTTAATTTGATGTACCACACATTTCGGTTTTCATTAAAAAAGGAGCAATGGACGTTCTAGGGAGTGATTATTACTATTTTAACATTCCGAAAACATCGTTCTGACTTTGTTGTTTATCTATTTTAAAAGACATTTCTTGTTTCTATACTTTTGAAAGACTCCTCGGTGTATGCTATCAACGATTTGGTTTGTTATAATATACAGAAACATTTATGAACGCATTAATTCTTTTGAGCATCAAAGTCTTGACAACACTTACAGTATATCAAAAAGTGTATTTATGCGCCAAATATAACCGAAAAACTATTGTTAGCTTCATCTACAGTGTTATGATAGGTGAGTTATGTATATTCAGTAATGTACATAGTAGATATGTACATTGTCAAGTTTTAAATCTAAAAATTTACCCATAAAACCATACAACAAATCGCACAAAGATGGCGCAATTGTAAACACACGTAATAACGCGTTGCAGCAAGATAAAGTTATGTCTGTTTTGCAGAGATCCAGTTCATCAGCAGATGCAAGATAAATATCTGGCCCAGTTTATCAGCATCAATGCGTGGATGTTTTTTCCCTCCCGGTAGCCATATTTAAACGCATAAAAAAAAAATAAGATTAAATACTAGCAAAGTGTTGATGCAATAGTCAACTGGTGTTTGCTGGTGAATGTGATAACATGAAGGTTTGGATTGTAATCGATGGCTTCTAAATGGTAGTGGAATATCCATGGTTTGCTACATTACACGAGGAGTTATTTTAGATTCTTCAAACAATATGAGTACGAACGTAAATGCAAAATAAACGAACAAGTGATATTTAAACCTTCCCCACATACAACAAATCTGCAGCAGACGACTTTGACATCGTTTAGTACAAAATATTGAATTTCTCTATAAAAGCAAAAAACAAGTTTTGAAAAAATTTGAAAGCAATGTGTCAAATTGTTTAATTGCTTATGATGAACAATTTATCCTTTTGTCACAATGTTTCAAACGCCGGCTGCTGCATCGGCGTCAGAAAGCATCTGTATGTTGGAAAGGGTTAGGTTTAATAATGACTTATCACGAACATTTCGCATGTTTAAAAAATGCATGTAACATAACCCCTATGCCGCTGGTTTTCTGTAGTTGGAAACGTCGTCATTGAACTTTAACAAGGTATGGTTTATTTTAGGAATGTATTTGCTAAGAACAGACAACGATCTTTTTTACACGGACATTGTATACACATGTTGTTGAAAGTCGCGTTTAATCAGATAAAGATCGAACCACTCAACATAGCTACATCTTATTTGCATAGAATTACAACAAGCGAATGGCTACAAAAGTAAGTTTTAATACTGTGTGTAGCGTTTGTATGCGACGAAGATTAAACCGACAATGAAGAAAACAAGTAAAATAATGCTGATTGAGCAGCAAAAAGTACTCGGCATAAAAAAGAACGTGTAGGGTCACAATATATAACGCCCTCTCTATCCAATGGCGAGATCACGTAATCACAATAAACATTGTTTTCTATCTCATCGAAAAACAATAGCAGCATAGATTTAGATCATAATAAGGACTAAAATATCGACCACCATGTTGAGCAGCTGTCAGTTTCACATGTATTTCGGTTTGATGTCGTTCAGCTTGCACTATCGTGTGTCTATTTCAGTATCGGTTTTGTATTGTAATGTAATTATAGAGACCAATTGCTCTTTTAAGTTTTATAAGCCCATTCATTTTGATAGTTTACACGTTATCATGTACAATCGTCTGACAGGTGCAGATTACTTCAAGAGAGTTAGATATAATGGAGTCCGGTGCGATATCCTAGCTCTTTCCGAAAATATTGCATGGTTCTTGAATGGGCTCAGTGTATATCACCAATACATGCGAGGCACTTTTTAAGTGTTAACCACTAGACCACTCAGACGTATGAGGTTGTAATAACTGTTATAATGCTAAATATTTGAGTTTTACCATGTTATTAAACACACATAAAGTGAGTATATAAAAAATCATGTTATTAAACACACATAAAGTGAGTATATATAAATTCATCTTATTAAACACATATAAAATAAGTATATAACACTGAAACATAGTAAACCATCGTGGAAACAATGGTAGAAAACGTGCCCCTCCATGTGAGATTTTAAGCCACCTTTCAATACACGGCTCTGGTGCGCCGTTTAGTCATTAAATTATTTTTATTACTTCACGCCTAAGAACACGCGGGAAAAGGGCGGCAGTATTTGATAAAGTGTTTGTCATGTTCAAAAGCAATAATGAAGCGATCTCCCTGTCACGCCAAAAATGTTCGATCTTGTTAGATGCATCCTGCATACAAGGTATAACCATATCATTCATTTGCTTTGTTATATAACGTATGTACATCACTAAGATGATATCTTATCTAGACTACTTATCTGATCAGCATCCACACTTAAAGCCAAAAGCTAAAACAAATAAAGGCTGAACTAACCTACAGCAAAATAGACTGCGATAAGACTGCATATTAGCGCAAGTAAATATGTCAATAGTTTTGGGGAACTAAAACCGAATTAGCGAACTTAAAATCAGGGAATTTTAGCCCGAGCATCTGCGCAGTCTGATCAGGGTCATCCTAATTCGCCTTGAAAAAAAGCCACAGAAAAACGGAGACCACAAAAAAACGAATATGTAAGTATGTCGCGGCTGATATGTATCTAACACATGTATAACAGGCAATATTGCATCAGATAAATGTATTCGTTGAACCATGCATGATTCAGACGGCTGATCCAGAAACGTAAATTACACTCTGCTCGCTTAAAGGTTTCAAGAAAATAGTCTTATATTATGGAATAACTTCGATGAAATCAGCCTTTAGGTTTTATACATGTTGCTAGACAGGCGGAGCAAATCAGTTACAAAATGACATTGAACTTTGGGTAACTTTGTTCGATCGATGGATTGTTTGGTCTTCTAGGACGCTTTCAACATACGTTTCGTGTATATTAAGTCGTTTCCTTAGTAATTTACCTGTACTACTGGTTCATTTATACTGACACCAGGCAAATCGGTCGAATTGCTTTTCCCACAATGATGTGTCAAGACCCGACCGGGGATCGAACCCGCGACATCCCGCACAGAGTCGGACGCTCTACCACAACACCACCGAGGAGGTGGAGGTTCGAAAACTCCGTGACATTTAAGAATACGACAAACATTTCTAATATATTAACCCTTTCAGCGCCGAATTGTTAAAAGTAGACTCTTCCATGTTCAAACTCGGATGACTCTATTTTCATGTTCTGGGATTTATGGAATATCTCACACAGCTAAACAATGCAGATTTCAGGTGAGACAGCTCGTTACGAGCTGACTCACCTGAATCTGTATTGTTTGCAAAAAGCTCAATATTGCCTTTGGCGCTGAAAGAGTTAAAGAGTATTACATCTGTATAGGAACATATAGTGTTGGTATTCATGATATTTATGATGATGTTGGAGGTGACGAAGATAATGATAATTAAGATTTACCTATCATAGTCCCAACAATTAGTGCAGTTCCGGACGCTAGGCTGACATTTTTCTTTAGTTCAGTTTTCCCCTCCCCGCTATCTGATTTCTTGTCTATCTTATCCAAGGATTCGACACCTTTCTCTTTGCCATTTTGTAAGTCCGTCATTGTATTTTTATTTCTGAAAATAAATGGAAAGCTCATTCATTCGTTACAAAACATTGAGCAAAGTGTCCTTTAGTCACAACGATTTCAAATCTATTCAATAATGATAATTTCTTTTACAGAGAGTGTTCCTTTTGCCAAGATGGTTTCAATGTCGTCTGCAGCTGATTTGTTGTATGTCAGATAGAGAAAAATCTACACTGTTCATTTAGGTCATCTAGTAACATGTTTAAAAAGTTAAAAGAACCGTCATATTCGGTGTTAATTTGCTTGATGGCATCACATAAAATGGTCATTATACCTTATCACTCTACGAAACACAACCACATGCAGCAGAAGACTTTGAAAACGTTTGAACAAAACTATAGGTAAAATACTATTATTGAGTGAGATATAATGAAAACTTGCCAATTGTGAGCATTATAAATATTATGATAATACTAATTTTGATAATAATAATTAATAATAATAATAATAGTTTTTTATAATAATAATATTTTTAATAATAATAATAATGATGATAGCTGCTAATGATATTAATATTTTTTATAATATAGAGGAAAATCATATGTTTTAGTGTATTATCGAAATTTCTTTCATTGAGTGAAAAGCAAAGGGGATATTTTCAAGAGTGGCGTAGCCACGAGTAAAAATATAACCCTTTGCTTTTCACGAAAGAAATTTCATTAATACACTTAAACAAACAATAATCCTATTTCTTTTATGCTTTAAATGAGTTTTCTGGAAGTGCTGAGGTGTAAAAAGTCACATTACTTATGCTGACTTAGTAATAAATTCCCCGTACGGGGCCCCAGTCGTAATTCATTCCTCGTAGATAGCCCCAGTCGAATTACAAGAAAGTTGACGTAATGCGGTTGACATATTAGGTAATCTTTTTTAAATATAGACAGTTTGGTTTAATATTTAACGGTAATATTGATGAAAACTCATATTACTTTTTTTAAATAATTATTTGCAGTGACAAACTATAGCTTAAATTGTATTCCGGGCGATCCATATTCACGTAACCCTTTCTTCGGTTATTTAAGCTAATGAAATTCATCCGCCCTTTAAAAAACATGTTTGGAAGGTCTTGCTAAAAAGATTCAACTGTGTTTTTTAACCCTATCTTTTATACATGTACGTAAAGGATTTTAATTATTTCATTTGTCAATATATTGCGGAGATTTATTGGATGAAGCCATTTGCAAAGGAAATTATGTTTTATATCGCTTATCGGCGAAGAGAAAATACAAGTCAAAACGGGTCGACTCGATCGACATCTTTTGTTCTTACCTACAAGATGGCTAGATCTGTAAAGAGGACGACGTACATTATTCCTATATAATAATAATATGGCTTCTCTAACACTCTATTCTTATGATAACGTTACATTTGATTTATTCGATGCCTGTTACTCGTAACATTCTTATATTTGTTTATACTATGCCTGCAAACATAACGCAAAAAGAACAATGTGTAAATATGAAAATCAAGCTTCATTCCCGTGTTACTTCCCTGTAAACATTATTTGAACACTCCTCATTATAGCCATTCAAGTACAATTATTCACAATAGTTATTAATATCAGAATCATTCCAGCTAGAGAAAGATATTGCATATACTATCTAAAAAGACATTAGATATACAGTAAAGTACAGGTTCTTGCATACGTTTAGAGGAAATATGTCGATTTGTGTATTTATTCAATGACGTCACTGGTAAAGGGAAGTAAAGCGCGCCAATTTACGTACTTTCAATCATATGTTGTTTCCCTTGTATTATTTGTAACTCTTTTAGATCTAACATTTACTAATAGGTTTCCTTGGGGTCAGATAATCATTCTAATACCCAGTTTTTCATAACATCTGTCACAACATGGAGAAAAAAGTATTGAAAAGTCAATTGAAAAGTCATAATCTCACCGGTGAGATTATAGGACTATTTTAAAATCACTGAGAAATTTCTATAATTCATGGGTAAGCAAGCATAAAAGAAGATAATAATATTTTTAATAATAATAATATTTTTAATAATAATAATTTTTAATAATAATAATATTTTTTTAATAATATTTTTAATAATAATAATATTTTTAATAATAATAATATTTTTAATAATAATAATATAATAAATATATGCTATTTTCACAATTTAGTCCAAAAAAAAGAGAGTGTGTGTATAGCTTTACACAAGTTACTGTAATCGTTTTTAGTCCGGTTCATATGAACCGGACTGTTGTGGTCGAAACGATGTTGACCGTATAGCCGCCAAAAAAGTGCACCCACTGTAAAAGAGGTCACAAATTATTATTGAATACTCAAAATTAGCAAATGTCAAGTATTAATTACTTCTTTGTTACGCAGATATTGTTGAAACACAAACATTTATGGTTCTGATTCAGTAAATACTTTTACATGTTCAACGAAATTCGTTTACTTCTGTGACATGGCCGGCTACATCCAAGTCACATAAATGTAATCAAGCTGGTATGTTGTTGCTAAAGGATCCGAATTCAAGCCTTGTTTTCGCTTTCTATCTTGGATGAATAAATATCCCGCCGAAAAATATCGGTTCTCAAAGTATAATGATTACAGCGAAACCTCCCACGGTTGTGTGCCCATTTTCTTGGTTTCGAAAGAGCATTCAGTGTTGACAAGAGCCAATACATATGTATCATATCTAAATCATTATCGATGAATATTTGTAAAATGTGAGCAATGTTGAGTAGAAAATATTGTAGGCGTATTTCAAAACTTTTTTTCTTAGAACAGTGTCCAGTTCCACCAACCTTACTTAGCGGTTAGTGATGCTTAAATATCCAAAACGCGGCATATTTTATCATTTTTGTTTCCCTAATATGTTCTTATACGTGAATGGTGGATTGTTTTCAAGTAACTGATTAAGTTGGTATAATAATTACCTTGGTGACTAGAATTTCTTGTTAAAAAATAAAATGGCATTTTTTAGGATAACAAATATGAGGTAATATGCTTTTAAGTATTTTCAAAAAAAGTATTTCTAAGCGATAAGTAAGTTTGGTGGAATTGGACCCAGAAAACATACTCCTCTCACATTCTATCATTGCTGTTTCGGATAATTGCTACCAGTCAAGATCCGGGTAAATCTCTGCCTCATCACAGTCTGATCAGGATCTTTGAAGTTCGTCATATGGTCACACACACAATCTAGAATCCTCTAAGAATGGGTATAAACAAAAACACTGAAGTTTTCACTTATACCAACATTGGCATTTATTTTAAAACCTACGATTGATTGATTGATTGATTGATTGATTGATTGGGGTTTAATGCCGTTTTTACAATATTTCAGTTATATCACGGCGGCCAGTTCACCTACTCAAGCATTTCCTGGTTTTCTCACACCAGTACTCCACACAACAGTCTTCCCAAGCAACTGGCTGCTTTCCCACATAGACTTAGCCCATTGGTGGAAGACGAATGACGCATGTCGCATTGACATTTGTCAATCGTCGGAAAGAAAGTAGGCCGAGCCGGGATTCGAACTCACAACCCCTGGATTGACAGCCCGCGTCGCTACCGACTGAGCTACCGGGGCTCGGCTCAAAACCTACGAATGTCGATATCCGTGCGACGTGGACCAATTAATAATGTGTTTAAGCAGAAAAACACAATGATTGATAGACAATGTAATCAGTTAAAAATGATGTATCTCCTAATATGGGCAACGTCGTGCAAAAACCAAGCTGCGGGACTTTGCGATCAGGATCCCGGGAAGCACGTGACTTCGGGTTGTCAGATCAGTAACTTAAGTAAATTCAAACCAGTCGTAAAGGCATCCTGGACGCACAATAGATAATTACTTTGATAAAAAAAATCAGTATTCAAGTAAAATTTTGATCATGATTGCTATTCATTTTAAAACCTATGAATGTCGGGGTTTTTTTCATATCGAGGTTCAACATCTTTTTATTACAAATGACCCAATGTTATAGATGTACACCTTGTCAATTATCTGTAGGTTAGCAAATAAGATATATCCTCAAAATAAATTGTGTTTTCTTTTTACCATTTCTTACTCCAATAATTATTTTCACTATTTGTGAACGACATTTAGTTATTTTTACAACAGAATACAGCTCACGACTTTACGCTTGACCAATTATCCATGTATTTGCTCTTATTTGCTGACGTCTCGGTTTTAATATCAGATACCGAGGAACCGGGACGGATAAATGGGAACGTTCGGGTCTTTATTACAGCAATGATCTAAATGAGTACTTGGAGGGATTTGTCTTCTATAAATCGATAAAAAAAATCCTTTGAACTGATCTGTTGATGTTGTTTTTAATCCAAAGTGATACAAACACACACTCTGACCAAATAGCATGACGATTGGGTATCATATCTGACCCCAGACTGTTAACTCTTTCAGCGCCGAATTGTTTAAAGTAGACTCTTCCATGTTCAAACTCGGACGACTCTATTTTCATGTTATAGGATTTTTGGAATATTTTTATAACTCGCAGCCAAACAATGCAGATTTCAGGTGAGACAGCAAGTTACGAGCTGACTCATCTGAATCTGCATTGTTTGCAAAATGCTCAATATTGCCTTTGGCGCTGAAAGAGTTAACAATGTTTTCATTTGATTTGTTCCAGTGACCTCTTGTGTACATACACATGCAACTGCCTATCTGACCTAAATACAACCGTCCCACAAGTACTTTCAGTGCTTTTATTTTAATACGCAGCCTAATACGTCATTATTTATACTTAGGATTGGTATACGAATATCGATTTTCGGGGTATTTAACCGTTGAAATCATACAAGTAGTATTCAGGAAGTCTTCCTTCAAATTGAAAACATATTGATAAACGTTCATGCATTAAATTACAGTTCCATTAAATGCCTATACATATTAAGAATGAATTTACACTCATTGTCACATATTCAATGCAGGCTGGTGAAAGCTTACATTCATTTTTATGCAAACACATGTTTTGGGGAAACTATTTGGCTGTATTTGATGAATGCACTTGTTCGCGCTCAATAGTTGCAATACGTCAATATAAAATGCATGATAAGCACGAATAAGAACAAATTACGAATTTAAACGTTTGCATGCTGTGAATATAGGACCAATATCTATCTCTTACACATTTCAGTCCATTACAATCCTCCTCTAGTATAACTGTGGTTAAGTTTGAGCCTGATTTAAAAATGTTGTAAAAACGGTTCTTTGGGAAAACAGTGTGTATCAGAGGCTCTTATAATATCGAAACGTCAATATGTCGGTGCAGGCTGATCCGAATTGCAAAGTATCCTAGTTACCAGATTGCATGTGCCGTGGCCTTTATAACCGTTTTGTATGGAATACTATATAAATATCATATGGCAGCATGTGTGACATTGATATTGTCAACCCGAGAGCAGAATGTCACCCGAGGCGTAAGCCGAGGGTGACATTCTGTTTCGAGGGTTGACAATATCAATGTCACACATGCTGCCATATGATATTTATTTTATTATACCGAACAAAATTACATAAAAAAGTTTGTTCAGTCTTTCTGTCCATCAAAGGTGTCTAAATCATCTTCAGAAATACTTGCAACTCGAGACATGTTTACTTGCTGACAGTTCCTGTCGTCTGTTTTTTTTATGTACAGATTGAATAGTGACGTCACTGCTGTATGTGTATAAGGGAGGCAATCACGTCATGATTTAGCTAAAATATTGAAGCAGTTATTTGCCCTTATATGACATTCAAAATATCACTGCGGTCACATGACCTGACAGTCAATTTTTGCTTGGTCACGTGTCAAAAAGGTTTAAAATGTTTCTGATAGTCAAAATATCTCTTTTTCGGGTAATGGGATTTTACCGTTGTAGACAAAGGTGAGGTATAATAATTTCAAATGTCGTCTGTATCGGGTAACGCGTTTGTTTACGTAATCATTGTCGTTTTTTAAAAACAGCTATGCACAGATATGGTAAATTTCGATGAATTCAAATATAAACATGAATAGATTCGAAAATATTGGACAAAAGGAAAAATTTCTCATTATGAGTAATTTCTCCTTCTGCCACACTATTTTCAAAACGTCAACTGCATTTTGAAAGAGTTCACACACTTTCCACCAGATGCTTTCGAAGTCGTCTGCTGCAAATGTGTTGGTTGAGGTAAAGAGTTAAGACATGTATCGAGGGCTTGGCGTGAAACAGTTGTAACTTAAATCCTATTTTGAAAACCCTGGTTTAGGGGCAATTTCGACCCATTTGTAAACAATGCAAATTTAGGTGCCATTGCTCAGAACGAGCAATGGCACCTAAATTTCCATTGTTTACCAAGAAAAATGATTTAACGCTTATAAAGACTTTATGGCGAGGTGATTAACCTTGGTAAAAAATTACCAAGTTTAGTTACAACTGTTTCACACCAAGCCCTCGGTATGCGGGGCGGTTATTGACGTTGTTCAACTTTGTATGGTGTGTGAGTTCAAGCGTTAGTATCGATTAGCTGCATGTACATTATTTATCGGTTTGTTTGAACTTTTTACGAGCACCAGTCTGCCGTCTCTTTGGCGTGTTTCAAACGAACTAACACGAAACATAGTGAGATTCATCTGTACAACTGGTGTTTACAGCTCTCTTTCTTTAACCCCTACCAACATTGCAGACGCATTTGAGCAACTGCAACAGAGGACTTTCGGGGTAAACTGTGACGAAATGAGAAATAGCTTAACGTTCCTATGTCCTCAGATCTCGAACGGTTTGTGGGACTTCGGTTGTCAGTTTTGTGTTTGCATTTACAACGTTTAAATGTAATCGCTTCATTTCATCAACACACAAATACATTTTTGTAGACGCTTTCCTTTTTATGTAAAAATAATAAGACGGATAAGGTAGAAGCCATGTCTTGATATACGTAACCATGGTTACAGAAGATCTACACACAATTATATTAGCACATTAAATGGACTGTCTTTCGCTTTCGGGTCATAATCTTTAAACAAGAAAAACTATTTTAAGTATAACTTAAAATAAAAACTGAGATAAGCATTACTGAGGTTATCCATTTTGGGTTGATTATCTATGTACATAATATAAATCATTCAATACAGATGAAAGGTGTTAAAAATAACCCAGTATGTTAATTCATTTTTAAACATATTTAATCAATCGGTAAATTTCGCCAGAATTTAAGAAAAAAAATGTTATTTGATTGGTTGATTTGCTACCGTATGCTATCATAACATTTCATTGAACGCAGGACAACTCGCCAAATGGCTATATGCCCAGCCTAGTGCGAGGGTAAACAACCCCAGAGAATGAAATGAAATGACAGGACGCGTTATAAACAAGACATCTGTCAAACATATTTCTAGGTTTTTGCTGAAATGTTTAATCTCCATTTCAGTTTAACCGGCCAATGAAATAACCTGTTACAATAAGGATCAAATATGTGTAACGTCGATAACTTGAAGTAATCTATGAGTACACGTCGATAACTCGAAGTAATATATGAGTACACGTCGATAACTTGAAGTTATATATGAGTACACGTCGATAACTTGAAGTAAACTGTGAATACAAGTCGATAACTCGAAGTAAACTATAAGTACAAGTTGAAAACTCGAAGTAAACTATGAGTACACGTCGATAACTTGAAGTAATATATGTGTACAAGTCGATAACTCGAAGAAACCTATGAGTACACGTCGATAACTCGAAGTATTCTATGAGCACAAGTCAAAAACTCGAAGTAATCTATGAGCACATGTCGATAACTCGAAGTTATCTATGAGTACACGTCAATAACTCGAAGTAATATATGAGTAGACGTCGATAATTCGAAGTAACATATGAGTACACGTCGATAACTCGAAGTAATATATGAGTACACGTCGATAACTCGAAGTAATCTATGAGTACACGTCGATAACTTGAAGTTATCTATGAGTACACGTCAATAACTTAAAGTAATATATGAGTACAAGTCCATAACTCGAAGTAATATATTAGCACACGTCGATAACTCGAAGTAATATATGAGAACACGTCGATAACTCGAAGTTATCTATGAGTACACGTCGATAACTCGAAGTAATATATGAGAACACATCGATAACTCGAAGTTATCTATGAGTACACGTCGATAACTCGAAGTAATATATGAGTACACGTCGATAACTTGAAGTAATATATGAGTACACGTCGATACCTTGAAGTAATATATGAGTACACGTCGATAACTTGAAGTGATATATGAGTACACGTCGATACCGTGAAGTAATATATGAGTACACGTCGATACCTTGAAGTAATATATGAGTACACGTCGATACCTTGAAGTAATATATGAGTACACGTCGATACCTTGAAGTAATATATGAGTACACGTCGATACCTTGAAGTAATATATGAGTACACGTCGATACCTTGAAGTAATATATGAGTCCCTTTGGTATTCGAATTATCGCGATTACACTGTATTTACAAAATGTAACTTTTTAACATTTGTCTTTTATTGGTTTTAAAACAGCTTTAACGAAACTGTAAATACAGCCTATCAAGGAAGAGGGTTCAACACACACAAGTAATGAAATGCAAAATATCCTGTAATGACCCACCAACTTTGATATACATCTTTCCACACCGTCAACGACAAAACTGCTAAAAAAAACGATGTAAAAACAAGACTACTATATAAGTAGAACTCACATTCTGATATTTATGAACAACGTAAATCCAGGCCAGTCTGCACTTTTGTATTTATTGTAAATCATGCATTTATAAGACTACTGATAAACGGAAACCGCCAATTAAGAGGTTTTGAAATTAACCCTTATACAAATGCTAGATTTATACAACTAGTTCCTCCACCTCGGATTGTTTTCAACGTTATACACATTATAATACTGTTATTGATAGAATAGTCTTTGATATAACAATATTAATTAGTAGCGAAAAATGTAAACACATAATAGACTGAATGAACATTTGCAATTGTAGTTGAAACTCGTGCAAAAGAGTTTACGCACATATTTTCGTTGTTGCTTTTAGATGTAGTCGTGTACGACAAGATATGGATTGATGGTACGATTGTATGCGAGTGTTAACGGTGCAACACTTATGCAGCTGTATTCCTGCGACTGGTGTCAACACACCGATTGATTTTGATAATGCTTACAGAATAAAGGACGTATATTCCTCTACGTATTGATACATTCATAGCGAATAATGTATACCAAGATAAGAGTGCATTAATGTTCAGGCTGAACTTGTTCTACATCGTTCGCAATTGTTAAATGCTGTTTACACTTTTTCCCACTTGTAAACGCATATAGACAGCTTTCGAAAACACTGTGGCTACATGAGAAATTACTTATAATGATACGATGGTTTCAACTGTTCTAAATAATACCACTTTTAAGTTATAGATATTTTCAACAGCTTGCCTAAGATTTGTATAAAGTCATCACGGTACTGCATATTTCGAGGGCTTGGCGTGAAACGGTTGTATCTAAAAACCTATTTTGAAAACCCTGGTTTAGGGGCAATTTTGACCCCTTTGTAAACAATGCAAATTTAGGTGCCATTGCTCAGAACGAGCAATGGCACCTAAATTCCCATTGTTTACCAAGACAAATGATTTAACGCTTATAAAGACTTTATGGCGAGGTGATTAACCTTGGTAAAAAAAATACCAATTTTAGTTACAACCGTTTCACGCCAAGCCCTCGATATTTGTTGTATGCTGGAAAGAAATAAAGACGCGTTCAGCAGGATAAGAATCAAGTGGAAACCGTCCGCATGGACTTTACGGATGAGCGTTCAACTTCATGGCGAACACGTACAATCCAGGGGCGTAGCTTGGCAATAATCAACGTGTAGGCCGTCTCGTGAGAAAATCAACATTGTGGACTCTGCGTACAGTATCGATCCGGATCAGCCTAAGCATGGCACACAGGCCTACCCGGATATATACTTTTCGCCTCCTGTGGATTTTCTGTTTCAGGAATCACTACTCTATTTATCCCCCCTTAGACGGAATGTGTTGGCCGGATCAGTCTGCAGCTGCATTTTGGGGCATTTTTAGAAAAAATGTGTAAGCACGGGCCTACAGTGCCTAAAGGTAGCTACGCCCCTGCAATCATGATCAGATGCTTAGTCTTATTTGGAACTTTGCTAGTTGCAAGGTCCCGGATGTCATAGCCGTATGCTGTTAACCATGGACCTTTGTCGAATTCCTGATATGATTCGTTATGTTATAATGACTGTTTCCTGAAAACGATAAGTTAGTATCCAATATACGTATGGCATTATCTTATTAAATCACGTAGGGGTTTGTTTTTTACAACATTTGGCAGATGCACATTTTTATCTTAAAATTGCCGAGTACATATAGGTAAATGGTTTACTCTATTTAAATCACCCGTTTTCAACTGTATGATTATTACGGATGAGTTTGAAATATGATATAAGTTATAAGTTTATATTTGACTATATGTTGAGGATTTGGTTTACGGACACATAGTTCGTTGTGTTGCCTATTCACCAGGTAACTTTTATCTTTCTCTGACACAACATAGATCTACATGTTGGACTGCTTTTTGAAAAAGAGAAAACAAAGGGAAACGATTTGAGACGTTTACATTGTTTCGCGTTTGTCTCATTTTTCAAGTTATGAATATCTACAAACTATCAAATATCTTCATGAGTTTATAATTAACCATACCCGGCTAGACTCGAATTTAAATCTTTCCCACATACATACTTGTTTTCTGGCGCCTCTGCAGCTGCGACTTTTGAAAACATTGTGACAAAACGATAAATTGCTCATAATCACCAATTTCACTTTTTGCCACATTTTTTTTTTTTTCTCAATATTTTATTTTATTATTTTAAGACAGTTTCATTATTTTTTAATTGATAATTTTAGAGTCAGCTGCTACGTATTTGTTGTGTGTGAGAACGGGGGGTTAAGGACACTCTATCAGACTTAAGGCAACATTTGCTTGTAATATAACCCAAGATCAGCCTACACGTTCGTCCAGTATATTAACATGATTTCAGTCGGCATGATGATGTGAATTTAGGCAGTGCATAGGAAAAGGTAAAATATCAGGTTCCACCCTAATCTCATAGTATATATCAGCCGTCCCGCAAGAAAACCAAAATGATGGCCTATGCGTAATATATCGACCCAGATCAGCCTGCGCAGTCCGCACAGACTGATCCGTGCCGATAGAGGGTATAGAGCCATGATTCCTGAAACAGAAAATCCACAGGAAGCGAAAAGTACATATCCGGGTAAGCCTGCGCGGCATGCTCATGTTGATCCGGGTCGATACTTTACGCAGAGTCCATAGTGGCTAACCCTTTCCCACATACGACAAATCTACAGCAGACGACTTTGAAAATGTCTAGTAATAAATATGGAAAATCTCAATAATTGTAGGTATAATTACTGAAAAAAGTTGAAAACATTGTGTCAAAAGGAGAAATTGCTCGATTTGAGCAATTTCTTCTTTTGCCACGATGTTTCCATAAGTCGTCTGCTGTAGATGCGTCGAAATGCGTCTATAGGTGGGAAAGGGTTAATTAAGGCATCCACATCGGGAACAGGATGTCAATTGTTTCAATACCAGTGGCGACAAGTTGATCTGAAACTGTACTGTTCAGAAATGCAAGCTTGTATCTTTTCTCATGCACTGACTCAAATATAGAATTTTCACAGGAAAAAGGATTAGCATTATTCATATGTAGATACATGATCTACTTTCAAAACTTTGACAAGTGATAAACCCAATATCAGTCCACACATTTGTACAGTACATTTTGTTTGTTTGTTTGGAGTTTAACGCCGCTTTCAATGCAGCTTTGGTCATATCACGGCGGTCAGTGCACCTACCCATGTTTTCCTGGCTTTCAGTACCAGTACTTACACAACACTCTTTCGAAGCCACTGACTACTTTCTCACATAGATCAGAGGTGAGAGGCAATGGAAAACATCGCCCGAAAGAATGTCGCCGCAACCGGGTATCGAACCCGTGACCCCCAGATCACGAGTCAGATACGCTACCAATTGAGCTACCCGGCTGGGTCTGTACAGAACATTCATGGTCTACAGTTTTCACTTCTCGTTTTATCGAGTCGTCACAAGGATGACTCCATATATATATACGAAGATTTTGGCAAATAAATTGAGCGGAGATGTTATTCCACATGATAAGGATAAGCGTGATTTATATGTAGATAAGTGATATATAGACTTACCGAATATCCTTTGGATCTGAAATAAAGTTTTGCGATGACTTACATAAAAATCGAGACTTTTTCGTCCTTTAAATTAAACTATGTGTTTTAAAACTGAATGAGTTTCACTTTGAATCCGTCAAAACAGTAAACTTCATACAGAAAACTTTCAATCTTAAAATAAGGTTTTCTTATCCGGATCTATGCACAGTTTATGAAATCTGAATCGCCTCTTAGGAATTTTGATGATTTGTTTATTCTTTCACTTTACCGCCGATTCCAACGAGTGCCAACAACAAAGTTTAGTAGACAAAATAGACAAAAGATCGATCAGAAAAAAATCAGCAATTCTACCTTGACATACATGTGTCTATACCTAATTAAGTATTATGTATTTATATTCTATACCACTTGAATTAACACGAGAATTTCACCCCTTTAAGGTGATATATTATTCACACCGGTTACGTCGACAGTAGTTCATATCCAAAATGTATTTATTCTCACCATTAATCACAAACCGCGCTGTGTGTATAAACTTATTCATTTACAACTGCGCGAAAAAGTCGATCTTTACTTATACTTTATAACAACACAAATAGAGCGTTACATTTTAATTATTCAACACGCTTCACGCTTTGGTGAATTCGTTTATTAGTTAGTTATAAACCCTTAACCGGCCTTTCTCTCATATAGGCGCTTTCTGACGCCTCTGCGGCAGACGGCTTTTTGAAAACATAACGTGCAATTTCTCCTTTTGCCACAATGTTTTCCACTTTTTGTCATAGGTTATCCATTCAATTGTGGAGATTTTCTATGTTTTGACCTAATACGTTCAAAGTCGTCTGCTGCAGAATTATCGTATGAGAGAAAGGGTTAACGAAACCATTTCCTTCATATATGCGACCCATTAAGCTCGAAATAATTTCGAATATCGCAATTTGCTAAACTATATCAATGTCATACTTCTATATTTTCTCGGGAAAAAAAACCAACATCACAATACAGCAACACATGAGGTAAACATATGTTGATTAACTCTTTCAGCGTCACAGGCAATATTGAAGTTTTTGCAAACAATGCAGATTCAGGTGAGTCAGCTCGTAACGAGCTGTCTCACCTGAAATCAGCATTGTTTGCCGTTTAGTTACCAAAATAGTCCAACACTTTCATAAATTGAGAAATGGACACAGCCGATTTTGAACATGGAAGAGTCTACTGTAAACAATTCGGCGCTGAAAGAGTTAATGGGGATTTCTTTTAGCAAATCAGCAAGAGGGTTCCTAGTAAGACTGTGGTGAGGTGCAAGCCGACCAGGCTCTCCACTGTTCAAAGTGCTAAAGATCTGGTTTTGCGTGACGATACGTCATTGTTTGTATATGCAGTAAAACTATTTTAACACATTCCAACATACAGAGCCTTTATGACGCCTCTGCAGCAGAAGATTTTTAAAAACAGTATGGCAAAAGCAGAAAGCAGAAAGTGATCATGATGAACAATATCTCTCCTTCTGCCATCATGTTTACAACTTTTGTCAATAATCGTTCTTAACATTTTAGAGAGTTTCCATATGTTTGAATAAACATTCGCAATGTTGTCTGCTGTTTATGTGGGAAAGGGTTCACCGTGCTCGGCAAAAACTGACTTTATAGAATGTTCAAATATTGTAGACCCATATTGCGCATAATCGCAGCTTGATCAGGTTCTGCTGTGCGTTTTTTAGTCAAAAACAGTTTACAATTGGTTCCTCTAGCATGAATGGTCACGGGTATGGTTAGAAACAAAAAACAAAAATGTTTTGATTGTATGCCTAACGTGGTTTTATATCAACAGTGGTTTCAAAATAGTTTTTAAGGCGAAAACATGCATCATTCAAAGGTTCAAATGTGTTGAAAATATTTCATTTAAGACCGGTCAAGCAACAAACAACCTTAAAGTGTAGCCTATTCGGAATGACCAAAATCATGTTTGCATAAACTTAGAATCTCGGTGTGCCTGCTCTTGTGTGTTTTATCTCAACCTGGTGGTAAGTTGGTACGAACTGTCCGGTGACACATCTGCAACATACGACATTTAAAACATTATGGCCATTTCTTTATTTGCCACAATCTTTTCAACTGTTTCATATAATTATAATTTCATTTATAGTTATTTTCTCTATGACTATCAAGACATCTGCTGCAGATTTGTGCTATGTTGGCTTGATATTCAATTACGTTGAGGACAATTTTTAATTGACACTAAAGTTTGAAGGTCTTTTATTACACGTTTCACATTTCCATTGTAGTATGAGACAATTTAGGTATAGGTAGATTTATTCTATGTTGGCTTGATATTCAATTACGTTGAGGTGCTTTTTATTTGACACTAAAGTTTAAAATTCTTTTCTTACACGTTTCACATTTATATTGCAGTTTGAGACACTGTAGGTATTGGTAATTATGTCCTTTTGGTTGAACACGTTTTTCGTCTTTAATCTTATACTATATAAACAGAGTCATAAGCGCTACTTGAAGAGTGTCGTAAAGAAAACAAGTCAAAGTTGTGTGGGGGTTGTGGAACTGACAGCAAGTCGTTACGACATGCTTTTTCAATGTACACCCTTTCCCACATACATACGCTATCTGACGCCTCTTACGACAGTTTGCCTCAAACGACAGTTTGAAAAAACTGTGGTCAAATGACAAATGGCTCATGATGAGAATTTGTTTCTTTTGTCACAATGTTTCCATCTATTTTCAATAATAATAATTAAATTTATATTTAGTTTCTATAGTTTTGCCTAGATGTTTTCAAAGTCGTCAGTTTTCCACATGTGTTCGGTTTGAGAGCAGTGTGATGAAACTATAGAGGGAATCCACAGTTACCCAGTGTTTGGTGTGCCCATGGACAAGGCACATTTCCCAGTACTTGTTTGAATACCCAAGGTTCATGAATAAATAAACTGTCAACGTGATATAAGTGAAATAATTTTGAAAACGGCAAAAAACTCAAATAAAACGGTACTAAACTGCGCCAAAGATGAATTTGTGTTTATAAACAAAAACCGACATTTTCAAAAACAAAACAATTATTTCCTGCCCCTACCATAACATAAAAAGGTCAGACATACACAATACAATTATTTCCTGCCCCTACCATAACATAAAAAGGTCAGACATACACAATACAATTATTTCCTGCCCCTACCATAACATAAAAAGGTCAGACATACACAATACAATTATTTCCTGCCCCTATCATAACATAAAAAGGTCAGACATACACAATACAATTATTTCCTGCCCCTATCATAACATAAAAAGGTCAGACATACACAATACAATTATTTCCTGCCCCTATCATAACATAAAAAGGTCAGACATACACAATACAATTATTTCCTGCCCCTATCATAACATAAAAAGGTCAGACATACACAATACAATTATTTCCTGTCCCTACCATAACATAAAAAGGTCGGACATACACAATACAATTATTTCCTGCCCCTACCATAACATAAAAAGGTCAGACATACACAATACAATTACTTCCTGCCCCTACCATAACATAAAAAGGTCAGACATACACAATACAATTATTTCCTGCCCCTATCATAACATAAAAAGGTCAGACATACACAATACAATTATTTCCTGCCCCTATCATAACATTATAAGGTCAGACATACATCAAGATAATTTTTACCTGCCTCTACCATTACATTATAGGGTCAGACATACATCAAACAATGGTGTCCTGCCCCTACCATTACCGTATAGGGTAAAACATACAGCAAAGAAGTGTTACCTGCCCCAACCATTACATTATAGGGTCAGACATACACACAACAAGTGTTACTTTTCCCTACAATAACAGTTTAGGGTCAGACATACACCAAACAATTGTTACCTGCCCTAACCACTATATTATAGGGTCAGACAACCATAACATAATAGGATCAGACATACACCAAACAATTTTAGCTGCCCCTACCATTACAGTATAGAATCAGACAACCATTACATTATAGGGTCAGGCATACACAAAACAATTGTTACCTGCCCCTACCATTACATAGTAGGGTCAGACATTCACAAAATAATTGTTACCTCCCCCTGGTATTACATTATAGGGTGTTGTCAGGGACTACTAATAATATCAGTTCCAGTTGTTGTAATTTGGTAATTCAGGTTTTTAATCGTACAATTGACAATTTTCTTCCCCTCTTCCTTTATTGCGGAAAGGAAAGACAAGTGGCTAACAAATGGCTAAAATATTATCTGAAGTGGCCAAAATAAGTGGCCCCTAAAAATAAAAGGGGCGATATTTTTTTCAATTTGGCGAAAGTGGTGGCGAAAGAAAAATCCAACCCAGAGCAGGACCTGCTGCCCCTACTATATCATAATAGGGTCAGACGTGTTCACAACACAATTGTTACCTGGCCCTACCATTACAGTATAGGGTAAGAAATAAACAGCACAATTGTTACCTGCCCCTACCATTACAGTATAGGGTAAGAATTAAACAGCACAATTGTTACCTGCCCCTACCATTACAGTATAGGGTAAGAAATAAACAGCACAATTGTTACCTGCCCCTACCATATCATAATAGGGTCAGACGTACACAACACAATTGTTACCTGTCCCTACCATTACAGTATAGGGTAAGAAATAAACAGCACAATTGTTACCTGCCCCTACCATAACATAATAGGGTCAGACATACATAACACAATTGTTTCCTGCCCCTACCATTACATTATAGGGTCAGGCATACACAACTCAAGTGGAACCTACCCATAGCCTTACATTATAGGGTCAGATATACACAACACAATTCTTACCTGCCCCTATCATAACATTATAGGGTCAGACTTACAAACAACAAGTGTAACCTGTCCCTACCATAACGGTATAGGGTCAGACATACACAAAACAAGCATTAACAACCCCTACCATAACATTATAGGGTCAGACATACACCAAACAAGTATAACCTACCCATATCTAAACATTATAGGGTCAGACATTCACCGACCAATTATAACCTGCCCCTACCATTAAATTAAATAGTCCTTTTTCTTTCAGAGAGAAATTTGGGTTCGTGATGATTTAAGTATAACAAATAAGGTTTTAAGGGTATACTGAACTGAGAAGTGGATATTTTTTATAATGCTTCAGAATTTAAAAAAAAAAGTGGATTAAATTTCTTTTAGATAAAGGACTGAATATTTTTGTGAGCCTTCCAAGCACTGTCTAGTCGCCATGTTTGATTATGTAATATAACTGGGTAAAAAGGATATATTAAAGTCCATGCATACAAATTTTAATCTAGAACTTATACAGTATCATATTGTTTTGAAAAGAAGTAGAATATACTGTAAAACTTGTATGATAATTGAAGATATGTTTAAAAAAAATATATCATATTTTAACTTTTTTTGGCCATTCAGACAAGACAAACAGAAACAATTTTCTTAATGACATATAGTTTTCTTTTAAAATTTGATAAATGATAGTAATTGCAAAAACCGAAAGATGTTTTAGAAAAAGTTGAATATTATAACTTTTCTATTCTTACACCGGACAAATATGGGTTCTCATTAGGGGAAAATAGCGTCTATTTTTTTAGGTTCAATTACAACTTATCACATGAACTTCCAAAATTAAGGATAAAATAACTTCAGAATGAGATTTAAACCACAAAAAGACAAACAATTAGCATATCATCTCTCAAATATTGGCAATTTGCGTGAAAACTTTTTTTTTTATATGTGCTGAAATAGCAAAAAGATGCATATCATAAGGCTTTCATAAATGGATCTAGCAAAAAATAAAGCCGATTAACATACCTTTTTTTTATTTATTTTTCATTAAACATACATCCCACTTTCAAAAAAACAATGTTACAACAAAATTTAAATATTATGAAAAATCCATTTTTCAGTTCAGTACATCCTTAAATGTCAATAAGAATTATTGGTAGCCAGCGTTTAAAGCATATTTTGAAATAAATTAAAATTGTAAGCATTTTTGGAGAATATTTATTGATTGATTGATTGGGGTTTAAAGCCATGTTCAAATTTGTTTCAGTCATTAGACGCCGCAAACAAATTATACACTGAATTTCGAATGCAAACTTAAGCAAAAGTCAAATAAGTCAAATCAATTCAACTTATTCTAGGTAACTTTTAGAATTACAAGTCTCTGAATGTGAAAAAATCATATTTAAGTGTACTCAAATATTAGAATATCACTACGCAATTATATACACAAGTTTGTAAACACTGCACAACGCAACTACCCTTTTCCCTCTAGTAAAAGAAATTCATCTATTTCTTCTCTGTCAAAGTTGATTTGTTTGTGAACTTGAATAGCATTTTAACGACTTGCAGATGAATTTGCAGCAGACAACTTAGGAAAAAATCGCTCGTTCTATTCTCGCACTCGGCTAAATAGCCATTTAGCAAGCAATCCGCTTTGTCCGATTCCTAGGTTTTTAAGTTGAAATATTCCTTCAGTGACACTCTACACAACTTGTTCAAGCCACATTAATTGGTTGAAAAAAGGCAGCGAAGCGGTATCAGAAAAAGACAAAATGACACCATTCTTATAAAAGCGCTTGTCTGATTCGTTCCTTCAGTGAGCCTCTTCATACTTATTTAAGCCATATTGATTGGTTGAAAGACATAGTTATCAGGCGGTATCTAAAAAGAGTTAAATGAAATCATTAGCTTCAAAAGACATCACATCCAAATCCACTCGTCAAATTTTAACAAATCTTTGCAGGAATGTTCCTTTGGTGTTCCTCTTTCAAATTTGTTCAGAATATGTAAATTATAAACAAACTGTTATTGCTGCGGCAGCAGGAAGGGAGTAAACTGGAAACATAACTGTTTTGATAGCTCACACTTCTAAGTTAACTGTTATCATTGTAAACATTAATATATTGCAGTAATAGATTGCATACTCTGAATGCATCAGTTGGTCCAGTGCAGTCAATAAATAGGAAGACAATGTACTGTAATGAATTATCATGGTGGGATTTCCAAAGAGCTATCTGGTAATTAACTCATTACAATAAGTACCATGTGAGCCAAATAATATATTCGAAGTTGGGATCAATTAATTTTCACAAGACTAACAAGCCCTTTTGATCTTGGAAACATTCAATTCTGGCCTGATGCATCATTTCTTTTCTGTCATGGTTGGGACATTTTTAAATAAATTATTAAATATGCCCTTCCGCATCTCCTCTTAAACGAGTTTGTGGTTTTATTGACAAAACAAGACTTCCAATATTCTGGCAAAACAATCCTGAAATGAATATGTTGAATTTCAAAAATCCTGGAACTATTTAGACTAATGAATGTTAAGATGACTTAATTCCATTACATTTTATGATCGATAACTGATAAACAGCTGACTGTATGAGTGTCAATCTAACTTATATTAGTAATTGGTAATTAATAATGCAATGCTCCTATTCTAATTCAATGAAGGACAATCACTTCATTGAGAAAAAGAAACGCAAATGTAAATTTAAGTATTTGCCTGACCCCAACCCATGATTTTCTAAAATACACAGTTGTTTACTGTTTATTCAGCTTCACTAATTTAAGTGCTAGGAAGCATTACTTGTTTGTTTGTTTTGTTGGGTTTTACACCGTTTCCAACATTGTTTCAGTTATATCACGGTGACAGTTCAGTTCTTCATGATCCCTTGTTAAACAAACCAGTTTTAGGCTAAGAAATGTGCCTTGTCGAAGAACAATCTACATTGACAAAAGTGCCGCGACTTGGGATATAACAAGCGATCCCCTGTTTCAAATCCTCGACGCTAACTACTCTACCACGGCGGATTTCAGTCAGAATTTCCGGCGACATTGATGCCTTGCATTAACTTTCACGTTGCTTCCAAATAACACTCTCATATTTATTCATTACTCATCCTCACAACGTTTATATCATTTTCATGTTAAATTCTTGTTTATATCACCCTCATGTTTAATTCATGTTTAATTCAATCATCCTATAAATTCCAAATAAATCATGTTTGCTTGTACTTTCCTGTCATGTATATTGTATGTATATGTATGTTTTTTAGACAATGTACTTTGTATACGTCAACAATAAAATGTTCTGTCTGTCTGTCTGTCTGTCTGTTAACAATTGTAATTGCCTTTGCGATTTTACTACTTAAAGGCGCCAGGTTATGTCTCCGGGAAACATACTTGGTTTTACAATCGATGTAAAATAAGTAAGTTTAAACTTAGTATATTTTATTGAAAGAATGGAATATCTGAAAAATAGGAAGTAAACTTTAATTACAGATTTGAAAAGAGTATGGAACCAAAATAGTCTTCTGCAAAAGAGTCCAAAGTGTTCTGTTTCAGGGAAAGATCATAGCGATATTTAACCAACATCTTTATCAAGTAAAAATCAAAATTGATTATTTGATCAACTGGTACATTGATCAAATAAAGGAAGACTCTCCCTATGTTATATTAATGAATTATGTTTTAGTCAGGTTCAATTGCGAAGCCATTTAAACGACTATTGTGATCGAAACGTTTTCAACGTATGTTGACAGTACAGCCTTCAACAAATGTGTGCGCATTGTAAAAAGGTTCAAGGATTCTTATTCAATCCACATGTGTTCATAAATTCGTAATTACGCAGTAACTGTTGAAAGCATGCTTCTGAAAACACAAATATTTATGATTTGGATTCAGTCGATAATTTCGCACGCTAAACGAAATTCGGTTACTCCCGTGAGATGGCCGGAGACACCAGAGTCACATACATGTAACATTGCTCAATATTGGCGGAAGGGTCCGATTCTAAGGCTTGTTTCACACTCTCACTCTTGGGTAAATAAATCTCCCGCCAAAAGAATCCAATATTTTGTTGTTGTTTATAAAGGATTATTAGATACATTTATGAAGACATTCAAAGATATGGTAGTTCATAAGTCATTCGGCGGAATAAAGCGATATCGATTTTCTTCTGTGCAAGGGTTTACGACGCGTGCGAAACAGAAACATTAATGTGTAAAATGGCCAGGTTGATATTTTCACGCCTTTTTATATTTCTTGTTTTGAAGTGTTTTTTCTTAAAACCCCAACAAATCAATATACATTTCTATTAATTATAAACAGTTTCTATGTTTATGTTGTATGCAGGAAGTGTGTAAACGAAACGAAATTAATAAAATATTGAACCTTATCATGTTGCGTAAACCTTAACACACAACTGTTTATGTTTTCTATGTACTTTCAACATCTTTGAGTTGCTGAATCATCTAAAAGGGAAAACACAGCTCAAAGTATTAACTAGAAATGTTCTTTGGATGAACCTCTACAAAACATCTGTTAAAGCCATATTGTCGCATGTTTGCCTTGTTTATCAGATTACTTCTGAGCATCTGTTCATAAGCTTGGGTATTCCGGTGAGCGTTAGATGACCAATGACCTTTCGATGTATAATAAATTGTTACTTTTGGCTTTCCGTATGGGTTATATCATTTTCCTTCACAATACATACGTATGTTCATGTAATATATATATATATACATATATATATATATATACATGTATATTCAAAGGCAAACCTATGTGCCGTTTTGTGAACCAAAACAAATTAAGTGATTCCAGTGCTTTGATACTAATTGATTCAACTCAACTTAACCCTTTCCATATACAACAAATCTGCAGCAGACGACCTTAAAAACATCAAGAAAAATATGGAAACATCTTCATATAAAATGAATATCTAACAAATAAAGTTGTTAAATGGCAAAAGGAGAAATTGCGAATTATGAACAATTTTCCTTTTCAATACAATGTTTTCAAAGGTTGTAGGATGCAGAAGCGTCAGTAAGCGTCTAATTCAATTTCTCCTTTTGCCAATATACTTTTGGAATGTCGTCTGCTGGAGATGCGTCTAAATTGTCTGCATGTGGAAAATAGTTGTTATCATATGATAGTTACATTATGAAACATTATATTTATGCGTTTGCTTAAAATTGCTTATAAGCAAATGTTTGCTTAAAAATTTCTGAAAAACACGGTAGTGCGTTACGATCGATATCACTTATAAACAAGACTTTTCACTTTATATCAGATATTATTGACTCCGTTGTGGGTCTTTACAGCAGTACATTTCCGCTACACCATGTCCAAAGGCCCCGCCATTTTTGGTCTATGTAAGCTGGCCTTGTAAAGACACCCTGACACTGGCACGCATTTTGTCCCCGCAATGCCACGCAATGCGTCGTGCCAATGATTAAAGTGTTCGTGAACGAGCGTGAGGAGTGTGTGAAGGGTACGGGGTGCGTGCCATGTCGTAGAGAGAATTTTGAAATTTTCAAAAATTCGGCACGCATCAATTTTCGTACCATGTGCGTGCCACTCGCGTGAACCACGCGTGAACACTGCGCGAACTCCTCGGCGCGATCACTGCCGACGGTGCGTGTCAATGTGTGAACACTGCGTGAACTCTGCGCGAACACTGCCGACGGTGCGCAAAGTCGTCGGATCAATGCGTTGCGATACGAAAAGACTGCGGGGACTATGCGTGTCGTGCGTGACACTGCGGGACAATGCGGTACGGTAGACGTGAACAATGCGCGAACAATACTTAACCTATGCGTAAACAAGTAGTGCCATTGCGTGGCAATGTGTGGCAGTGCGTCACTTATGCGTGTACAGTGCGCGAATAGGCCGCAAACACGGCTTCACGCTCCGCTGCTTAGCACCGAAATGGCACGCATTGCGAAGACGCATTGCGTGGCATTGCGGGGACAAAATTCGTGCCAGTGTCAGGGTAACTCCTGAATAATGTGCAAACAGTTACATGGACATGATCCAAACCTGTCGTCTACATACTATGACAAAGAATGAAAACGTGTAGTTAGTTTTAAACTTATTTATTTTAAATCGATTGAGAAACAAGCTTTAAGCTTATATTAATCACGCTCGATATCTGCTTCCTGGATACTTAACCAGTACTCGCGCCGATTGTGTAGTTAATCTGCTAAACCAGGCATTCGCATTAATATATTTGGAATTGGATTTTATTTCCAGGCATTCGCATTAATATATTTGGAATTGGATTTTATTTCTGATAATTTTAATAAACAGTGTTAATGATAATTTCAAAACAAGCTTCCGTCTTAAATCATGAATTCTTACCCCTCCATTTATCCGGCAGATCACTGTGATAGCAGCCGTGTTGGACGCAAACTTCCGTCTAGCGTTGTAGATTCGATACGGTGATTCGGCTATTTGCGAAAATAGATGCCTAACCATAGAGTAGTGAGTGAATAAGTGCCGCATTCAGGAGCTTGATAATTAGTACGTCTGCAGGATTTGTATGCTAGTTAAGAATCACATCAAACACACATTAACGCATAATACCGTCTACTTACTTAATTCGACACAGAATGTACGATTTACCCAGTTGTTTTAATTTGCTGTACAGATAAGATACTTATATTTTACATTTTCCTACATGCAGACGCATTTTGACGCCCCTGTAGCAGACGACTTTTGAAAACATTATTTTAAAGAGAGAACTTGCGAATGAGTAAAATCTCTTTTTGTCACAAAGTTTTGAATTCAATATTGATACTTTCACTTGTAAATAGTTACAGAGAAATTGTTCATCATGAACCACTTTACCCTTTACAATAATATTACACAAATTGTGCCTGCTGTAGATGCGGCTAATGTCATGTTTATCGGCGTAAAGAGAGAGATTAACTGAAATTAAATTATTAAATGTATCCACATGAAAAGGTTCCAAACCTCAACAAGTCCTTTAAAGTCCTAATTGAACGAGATATGCATGCAATTATTTTTCCACATAAACCATACTATGAATGTGCCATTATTCTTCCATGTAAATAGATTGCTTTTTGATTGAAAATATATAGTTACCTAAGAAGCATGAGATGAATGAATGTAGGTTAACCAATATCCATTAAATATTTATCTTTCATGCATTGTACATGCGTATATGAGTAATATCATATAATTTAAACAAGATTTCGGGTCACTCCATGTCTGCTTCCTTGAGCATAATCACTACTTGCGCCGTGTTGTGGGGGAAAGTCCAAAACGCACCTATTGCTCTGATCAATATTCAAACCCAGGACCTTTAGTACGCAATACCGTATCTTTACAACTGCAACACTTCAAAGTCGTGTGCTGTTTGTGGGAACATGTTAAGGGTAAGTCTTTCCCACACTTATCAAGATACATCCCTCCTTTTCACTTTGCAGCAGACGACACTAACAGCAAGCTCTAATTTGAGGAATCTACATATTATTCATACATTACCGGATAAATTTATAACTGCGTTTTAATGTGTTAACATACCATTTTGTTTTCATTTGGGACGATCAGATCTTAACGCATGGTGATATAGCATAATTAATATATTCTGTTCAAGCTACTTGACTTAATTTGCAATAAAACGAATGGGAGTATTGCGTAATATTGTCATGGAAACGCATTTTTAATTAAGCTGTACTATGAACATCAAATGGAGATTAAACGAACATGCCGAGTGTTTCGATGCAATAACACGATAACGTTCAAGCATGCGCTGTAATGAAAATCAAAGCGTTGAAAGCTCTGATTGTAAATGGCCATCAGTATTGATTTATTATTTGAGTGTTAGGTGTTTTACGCCACCTTCAACACTTTTTCAGTTATAGCACGGCGTTTCCCTGGAACTAGTTCTTTAATCCATGTATACTGACACTAGCCAATCTAACGGAATGCTGACTCCGAAACTCTGAGCGCCAAGGAGAGCGGCCATTACTACCATTTTATAATCTTTTAAAGTCTTTGGTATGACCCGGTCGGAGGCCGAATCCGCGACCTTTAATAAATTAAACACCGAGGCGGTCAGGTCATCTGTAAGGCGAAAAGATATGGCATAGTTGATATGAACAAATACGGTTCAAACAATGTACCATCTGCCTGTAAACAAACAACAAAATACATTATCAAAGTTTGAGGCTTCTCTCGCATAACCATAATAACTGCATGGTGGACAAACAGATCGACAGACAGCAGAGCAGAGACCCCTTAGTATATTATTTCCAGTTCAGTGGACACTATAGATCCACACTAAATATTGAGATAATCCTAATAAATGCTAATAAATGACAATATGATTTTAAAAAAAAAAGGATTTTATATCAATCTATCAACCATTCAATCAATTAATCAATTAAGATGAAGTGATTCATTTATTAATTATGTATAAATGGGCTGTAAGAATGACTTGTCTAAGGGTTCATGTATATGTTATTAATAATAATACACACTACTTCCTTTTTGTGTCACTATTATTTATGACTTTTATGTTCTGATCAACATCTAAAACAAAATAGCATTTGAATAAGTCCTTAATATACTATGGAATTTGCATCAGACGATATCAAAGAACACACAAACATAAAAACACCAATACAATTTGGAAATAAGTCACACATTTGCTGCATTTAGCGATTTGGGGTTTAATTGAATCTCCGTAACAGGACCACTTAGGGTAAATTTACGAAAACTTCACGGAGGCTACAGTTATAGCTTATGTGTCAATATATGTCTTCAATGTACGTAAATGCAAAAACATTAAGATCCTAAATTGCTAGAATCGGTTCATATGGAAACTAAATCACTAGTATGTATGCTGAAATTGACAAGTCCCTAATTCGGAGAGTGGCCTTTTCTTTCCTAGTTGGGTCGATATACGGACAGACAGACAACCGTAATATAAGAAAGAATACTATCCAATCAACAAACAGTTCGACCTGTTTTATCCACAATTCCCCAGTAGCTGCGAGACCATTTGTTCATGGCACGTATACATATTGGGGCCACCGCTCTATGAAGATATCAGTGATATTCGTTATATAATCCCCTGTTTACATGATATGCTATTATTACAGTCTACTGAACCTTTGATCACATAGACTTGAACTACAACTTTGAAAATGTATATGCAAAAAAAGAAATCAGTATTAATGAAAGGATAAGTATTAATATACAATGGAGAAATTGCTGTTGTAAGTTAGTCAAATTGTGTCTAAAAGGGGGAACTTATACAGTTAACAAAATGTTTTCGGAGGGTGATTACTATATATATAAGTATGTAATAATCTCCTTTCTATGCATTTGTATGCTGATCCCAATCAAATATACCCTATAACTGCAATTTATATAGGAACTATTTTATACATACGCTTATCAATCCAAAATAAAATCTACCTTATTAGAGTCTGTTCATGTACACTCAGTGTGATGTAGAATATAGTTTAGACACTTTGTTTTTAAATGGAAATGTATTTGCGGCTTTTAAAGTGAATTTTATTTTAAGAAATACAAATATGTTTGCAGTAAACATTAGTATGTACACCACTGATACACAGGATAACATATATATACACGAGCAAAGTCAATTCGTGGACTGACCGTGTCGTCGAATTAATAAAATGGAACAAATCGTAAGGCAATTTCGTAGCGAAAGCAAATTATACCTTATTGATAAAAAGTTATACTATTCAACGTGTAAACAGCATAATTGATTAAATCTACAATTAAGTATTTGAATTAATTTCATACTTTATTTATATATATTATGTCTCTGTATAAACCAACTATTTGATATACGATTTTCCATAATTTTATCCATAAAGATCATCCGCTGCAGACTAGTTTTATTTGGGGAAGGGTTAATTATATCTATTCTGTTATCGCCAGTAATTCTTTGACGGAGTAAAAGTGGGGACAAACCAAATCGTCCTTTTCAAGTTATTTTCTAACTTTATGAAATAATAATAAAGGAACGAAACCATCGGGGGAAAAACCAACAAACCATTGAAAGACTAAAAATATTTTATTTTAAATCAATAGCTATTTTCAAACCTGCTGCAAATTTCATAAAAACATTGTTGGATAAGGAGAAATTAGACACAATTAGCAGTTTCCCCCAAAATGTTCTAATCTAGCCTTAATTACGACTTTCAGTTAAATCTAATACATTTCCTCTGGTATATTCATTTATAAGTATTTACATCTTTTATATTTATTTATTTTTACTAATTGAAACGTTGTAGGAAAAGGAGAAATTCCCTCTAAGATATTTTCAAAGTCTGCTGCAAAGTTTCTAATATTTCCCTTATAATTGTTTAAACACATATTTTCCTTTTTCCTTGAAAGTAGTTTTATATATTTAAAATTCACCACTTGCAGATGCAACATTTGGAATCCTGGGATATATTTATCATTTGTGTCACAGTGTTGTCAATAGTCGTGTAATTTGGCTGGTAATGCACGAATTCCTATTGAGATGTCATATTATTTGAAACACTTTGTAAATTGAAAATTGATTTAAATTGATACATTTATACTCAAGTATGCTTTCTTTCATAACGCAATTTTACGCTTTGCGTTTTTGGGATAGGGGCTTTTCAAATTAATTCTTTGCATACTAAAGATATAAAATCGTTATATTACAGACATTCTTTTACCGTTTCCCCCTTTCAGACACATTTTGAATAACCTGCCATAGATGAATGATAAAGAACAATTTTGCCTTACATCTAGGAGAAACTATGGACAGTAATTATTGAATATAGTTGAAACCGTTGAGGAAAAAGAGGAAATGGGTCACGATAAGCAATTTCTCCTCTTGCCACGTTGTATTCAAATGCCGTATGCTACATATGCGTCAAAAAGTGACTGTAAGCGGGAAAGGGTTGATTTCTCTACATTTATTCTTTTGACCTTTTCCCCTTTTAGACACATTTTGACTGACCTAAATAGATGAATGATTCTCCGAAAGTCTGTCTTCTTCCACAATATTTTCATTACTATTAAAAAGATATACTTTCATGACTTCAGATCTATATTTCAGCCTAGCCATGTTCAATGTTGTTTGCTGTATATTTAATATATGTAGTTTTCAATTCAATTCAATTCAATTTCTTTATTCAAGTATTTAGTCCTCTGGCCCATATGCATTAATATTTACAAATAATACAATAATAATGACACAATTGGAATGAGTTAAATTACAGAAACAATCATTGAGATATATTCTTGAATATTGAAATAGTTATATGATTATAAACATACAAGTTAGCTATACATTGTTTGAAGCTTATCAAGCCAAGCGGACAGCGACAGATACATATGTACCTGGTAAACTAGCTTATGTAAACGCTAGTATTGCTCGGATATAGAAATCGCTCGATAGCCTGATAAGCCCCAAAGTTGGAAAATAATTTACATTTGCAATAAAGCTTGATAAGCTT
This sequence comes from Serripes groenlandicus, assembly GCA_031761405.1. Taxonomy (NCBI): domain Eukaryota; kingdom Metazoa; phylum Mollusca; class Bivalvia; order Cardiida; family Cardiidae; genus Serripes; species Serripes groenlandicus. Next base: position 637,529 of record JASEVX010000017.1, on the reverse strand, counting down.
CTTCTGTATGAGGAAATCAAAGCGGTGAATGCACTGATGGCATACGGGTATATGTAAGGTGAAAAGATATGGCATAGTTTATAATGACACACTTTTAAACCTACATTCGTATAAAAGTGCTTGTATGATTTCAAGATGATTTAGCATCATTCAGTGACCCTCTTATTTTGTTTAAATTTATTGATTAGTTGAAAGTCATAAAAACCAGGTGGCATCTGAAAAGGGGAATTTTTACTTTTAGCTTCAAATGACAGCTGATCCTTATCGACTGGACAAAAAAAAGAAATAGTCTTTTGGCGGTCTTTTTCTTAATAATGTTCAAAGCTATATGTATAATTCTTGTTTGTGCGGTTTCAGAAAGGGAATAAAATGCGCAATATTTAAAATTATTTTCCTTTAAATCCGGTTGTCCGATTTCAATATTCGTTAGTAGAAATGTTCTTTTAGTGACTGTCTACGAAAACTGTTAAAGCCACATAAATAAGTTGAGGAAAAAGGGCAGCGAGGCGGAATCAGAAATGGAAAAATGACACAATTTTAAAACTTCATTCTTATGAAAATGCTTGTCTGATTTGCTCATTCAGTGACACCCTTCATGATTCTTTAAGCCATATTATCAGAAAAGGAGTATATTAAACTGTAGCTTCAAATAACATCTTGTCCTAATCCACTGGTAAAATTTCGATAAGATTTTACAGGAATGTTCCTTAGGTGGTTCTCTTTCAAATGTGTTCAGACATATAAACTCTAAGAACAACATGTGTTGCTGCAGCAGCAGGAAGGGAGTATGAAACTGTACAATTATTTGTCTGAATGCGCTTGTCAGATTCCCAGATAATTTAGTACAAATATTCCTTGGGTGACCCTCTACAAGATTTGCATAAGCTGTATTGATTGGTTGGAAAACATGTCAGCCATACGGAATCCATATTAATTGGTTGGGAAAAAAGGGCAGCGAGCCGGCATCAGAAAATGGAAAAATTACAAAGTTCTAAACCTCCATTCTTATGAAAATGCTTGTCTGATTTGCTGATTAAGCAATATTTACTGGTTGAAAGACATAGTTACCAGGCTCATCAGAAAATGGTAATATTGAACTTTTACATGTAGCTTCAAATGACATTTCATCCTAATCCACTTCGCAAATTTCGACAAGATTGCATAGGAATGTTCCTTTGATGGTCCTCTTTCAAATGTGTTCAAAGATATAAAATCTAAACTTAAAGTTTGTTGCTGCGGCAGCAGGAAAGGAGTACAGTGCCTAAACTGTTAACAGAATCTTCTCTGAATCCGCTTGTCAGATTCCAAGATAATTTAGTACAAATGTTCATTAAGTGACCATCTACAAGATTTGCATAAGCTGTACTGATTGGTTGAAAAATATGGCAGCCAAACGGCATCAGAAAAGGGGCAAAATGACAAAACTTAATTGTTCCATTTCTATTCAAGCTTTTGTCTGCCTTTAGGATACATTTGTAATTGAGCGGAAATGTTTGTTCAATCCATCTTGATTGGTTTGAAAAGATAGCGGAGATGCTATCTGATAGCATCAGAATAGGGGTAAAATGGTCTTTAAGCTCCATTGGACCACATAATTATCACGATACTTATCTGACTAACTAGTTAACCACATAATTATCACGATACATATCGGACTAACTAGTTAACCATATAGATATCACGATACATATCCGACTAACTAGTTAACCAAATATTATCACGATACTTATCTGACTAACTAGTTAACCACATAATTATCACGATACTTATCTGACTATCTAGTTAACCACATAAATATCACAATACTTATCTGACTAACTAGGTACATAACACGTTAACCACGTAATAGATGTCTAAAATGGCAGTATGTAGGTATCTGTTGGCAGTAGTGGGTAGTAACACAGACTTTTTTGTGTTGACATAAGTATCTGTTAACATAAAACTGAACGCGTTAATCAGATATTTCTCATGATAATTAAGTGACTAACTAGTTATATAACGTGATAATTAAGTGGTTATGTGGTGGCATTTAGTGACCCTCTACTTAATTTGTTCAATCCATTCTGATCGGTTTAAATAAAAAAGATAGCTGCGATGCTGCATCTGTATAGGGCTAACATGAGCTTAGCTCCTAAACCATTGGATTGATATCAACCAAACTTCCCGGTAATGTTACTTTCGTTGGACTCTTACTAACAAATGTCCTTAATTGATAAGTGTACATTTACAGTGTCAACTCCTAGCAATTTCATTCACGCTCTTGATTATTTTTCTCAGACATTAGCAGTTACACATATACTTCATGTTCCTTTGATGGTCCTCTTTCAAATGTGTTCAAAGATATAAATTCTAAACACAACGTTTGTTGCGGCGGCAGCAGGATGGGAATACAATTGATTGGTTGAAAAATATGGCAGCCAAACGGCATCAGAAAAGGGGCCAAACGACAACACTTAATAGTTCCATTTCTATTCAAGTTATTGTCTGCTTTTAGGATACATTTGTAATTGAGCGGAATTGTTCATTTAGTGACCCTCTTCCTAATTTGTTCAATCCATATTGATCGTTTTGGAAAAAAAGATAGCTGCGATGCTGCATCTGAATAGGGCTAAAATTAGCTATGTTACTTTCGTCGCCTCTTACAAACATTTCAAAGATTTCATATCATAACAAGTGTCCTTTATTGATAAGTGTATATTTACAATGTCAACTCCTAGCAGTTTCATTCACGCTATTTTTCTCCGACATTAGCAGTTACACATATACTACATGACTATCACTCAGGTGACAGAGCCAATGCCACGCCTGTCCTCTGTTTTGGATATGCAAAATTATTTTGTACATTAGTCCATTGTTTTTGGTTTAGGCCTTTTTATACTAATCGTGTTCATTGTTATACAAATGTTCTGTCAAAATAGAAGCGTGCAATCAATTTCGTTAGACAGACACTAACAGTATAAAACTGGAGATGAACAACCAGAAAATAATTCAAAACACAACAACTGTTTTGGTAGAATAAACATCTAAGTTTACTGTTATCATTGTTAACATTAATAGATTGCATACTATGAATAATTCTGTTGGTTCAGTACAGTCAATAAATAGGAAAACATTGTACTGTCATGAATGTTCATGGTGGGATTTCCATAGAGCCATTCTCTAGATGTATTCAAAAGCATCTGTCGTAAACTTGTTGGAGTCACAGCATGATCGATTGTTTAAATACACGACTTACATGCATTGAGGTTGAACAGCGTTCGGAGTGAGTCAGCTTACGCTATATAACTATGTTGACTAAGTGGGTGTATTTTGCCGCGGCATTGTTCGGTTGAATCAATCGATGTGAATCAGACTGCAACAAATCAAAAACTAGAATATCGCAGATGTATAAAAAATGTTGAACTGGGTTTGGGCCGTAGCATGACTTTTCGAAAAAAAAGCATGCTAGGAATAGGATAAGGGCGAAAAGCACTTAACCTAATCAAAGCACTTAAAGTGCTGCCAGCAAGGGGTTAACTGCAAATCACGGAATACATAAGACAAAGGATTTACCGATCACATTTGTTATCACATGCTCTTCACAAAAAGTCCTTGTTATGTCCGTTAATTGAATAATATTTAAGTTGTATACACAGAATGGGGGTCTATCGCAAAAACTTGTATTTGCCTGGAGTTATTTCACAAAGGTCGTTGCATAGTTTACACACTCATTGATGCATTAATAACTATGCATGCTTTATCAAGATTAAACGAACGCTGCATAACAATGTAAACTATATTGCAATTCCAATTAAAATATCAAAGCAAAAAAAACCAAAAAAAATGTATCTAAATTTTCAGGTTACTAAAAACAAAAAAAGGAGACATATTTGCTTTTCCTTGTTTGAAATAATTTATTTATAATAATTCAGGGTTTTCAATTTTTAACCGATTGCAGGGAAATCATCTGTTAAAATCCTTTTAAAATCGTTAAATATATATCATATAATACTTTCAAAATTAACAAGATTCATTTTATAAACAAAATTATATTCACACTGTTTTATTATAGAACAATAATGAATGGAGATTATTTTACAGTAAACTACGTTAAATCAAAATAATCCAAATTGTAGGGTCAGTCTAGCATGGCTTTATATATTCACAGTCACATCAGCCTCAATACAACCGAACATGTTATTTTTCCATAATATAGGTGAACAAATACATGCACTGTTTTTTATTCTTTCCAATTCTCAATAAGTGTGAACATTCAATGAGCATGTTGTAGAAGTTGTTGATATTAATTTAGTAATAGATCGGTCGGTGGTACTTTTTACTCTGTAATGTTTTCACGATTCACAATTTATATTGATTGTTATACCGTCCTAACGACGATATAACCAACGATTCTGAACCACGTTGCGAATGAATTTGGATATTATAAACATAAGGGCCGTGTTGTGTATGTGTACAACATTGTATGAAGGAACAGCTGAATAGCTTAGTAGAATATATAATACTACAAAGATTAACATGAAATGCATGGGTTATTTGGAAATATGTTAAACTAAGAGGCTTCGCTTTTAGTGGTTCACTTTCAATCATAAGTTAATTAGACAATATACACAGCATTCTCCCCTTTCAAATGTAAGGTCATCAAATCAAATTCAATTTTGAAATCGTAAGCATAATTACACCTGCGGAAAGAATGCGCATACTTCTTTAATTTGTTCAGTGTGTGATTGAATCAAGTCCATTGCCCGGCTGATATGCCAACAAGTGACCGCATTACGATGTTTAGACAAGAACTATTTGGCAGTTAGAAAGGTTAAACATGGGTATTAGCTGACAAGAGTCCATTCATTTTTAAAAGATATTCCAGAGATCATCCACTTTCATTGACATTATATAATATCTGCAACTACCAAGACATCTCTCTAAACCCAAGATAGTGTTCGGAAACGGAAAGCTGATATAGAAAGACAGATGTGAAGTAATTCAATGCCGATATTGTAAAACACTAGTCTATATTCCAGTCTCAAAATGATGAGTGTCTTCGGATTTCGCCTACTTAAGCAATTTGGTCTGACGAGCCTCTTGCGCTAAAAATGGTACATATTTAGTGTGGTCGCAGCAACATTATCAGGTCAATCTGTGCAATTGCGGTAAGTTCGGATATATGTGAGTTTATGGTCAAATTACGCCAAATACGTCCGCTGTCAGGCTGATCTACCCAAATAGTCCATAAAACATCTGTGTTTGTTTACGTAGAAATGAGTGTATACATATATATTTCTAACACTATTGACAATTTCTCTTCTATACACTAAGAGGGATTTGAGCGTGATAAATTACACGGTATATCACTCTAAACTTTCGGAACTATTTTTGGCTGTTGAAATTCCCGCGTATTTGTCATACAATGTTCCTTAGTGCGCATGCGTGACTACGCTGGGTTTGACATTTTATGAATGAAGTCACGAGCTTTTGTGGTTGCCGTTTGGAAAAATTAATTATAACGATGACGTAGTTGTTTTAAATGAGGTCGTGCACGTGCATTACCAACATTATAGACGCGCGTGCCATATAACAGCATACTGTTTATCGGTAAAAAGCGTTGTGTTAGCATGAGATAGTAACAAATTGCCCTGGATGAGTATATGAAAATGTAAAAAAGGTATAATAAAAATAAAATACTCATAGACTGTTAAGGTAGTTCCACACCTTTGGCGAGAAAATGTTAAAGTTATCCAACATCTTTCAAACTTAACATGCAAGATCACTGACAGCTAGGCTTTCAAACGGCAAGATGCATATTGAATGAATACACGCGATCTTGCCGTCAAATGGCGTCAAAATGGCGTCCTTCAGTCAAGTTATGTATGCGGGTCCTGTTCATACGACGGGTATTTGTCCGAACTGTGAAATATTGTCCTTATTGTTAATCATATTTCCCAATTATGTAATTCACACAATTCGTTGGGATTTAACGATATAGTGATTTTCCATTTTTATGACGTCGTATATTTTCAACTTCAATGGTTCTATTTCTGACGTTTTTCTCAAAAAGTAGTTCGATTACCCTATCTGAATTTTGAATATGTTAGACTCGAAATGTTTTGACTAAGATTTATTGAATAAAACCGATATGTCGTCAAACTAGATTTTTTTTAAATCGACGTTGAAAACAAAGTTGCCCTTAACAGTTTGTGTAAATAACGTCGACGTCATATTATCTTCACGCAGTTACGCTTATTTTTTCTTGATTTCCATAATAAATTTGCGCTTCAACTTTTTTATTGTATCGTTCCACAGAATACAGTTGTAGTTTTGTAAGTTTTTGAATCATATCACATGTTTTATTAAAATATCCAATCTACCTTATTAAATCGTATATATGTGATTTGATAATAGATGCTAAGAATTAAAATAAGTTGTCTGGACACATATAAAGTAACATAGAAGACATGTTAGTTCCATATTATAAATTCACATGTTATTAGTTTAACTTTTATTTTATACCGAATCATGACAATGAAAACATATTTTTAATATTTGATGCTCACACCATACTGTGCGATGCAGTCTGAGCAGAGTCCAACCATTCTGCATCAGACACCGATTCGGTTCTATTTTGACTGCACGCATGGCAAACTAAGGTTTGGTCAGACGTTATGTTTTCTCCTATTGGAAAATATGATTAACAATAAGGACAATATTTCACCTAATAAAGGAAAGGTAAATCATGAAAATCGGTATCTACAGTTCGGACATATACCCGTTGTATGAACAGGACCCGTATACATAACTTGACTTAAGGACGCCATTTTGACGCCATTTGACGTCAAGATCACGTGTATTCATTCGATATGCATCTTGCCGTTTGACAACTTAGATGTCAGTGATATTGTATGCCAATTTTAAAAGATATTGGATAACTTAAGCATTTTCTTGCCAAAGGTGTGGAACTACCTTAAGAAATGATTTCAATTGTTTTTGTTAGTTAAAAAAAATCGAATATTTCCAAAACAAAGACAATGGGGAGTAAAGGTAGAACAGCTGACACTTGATTTTATCAAGGAAAGCAACGTCATGTAAAACATTGTTCACCCTAAGTTGTATCCCTTTAAGTTATAAAAAAGAAGTGCTATAATGAAAAAGATCTCATTTTGAGTGATATACCGGCTCTTATATCAAGATTTGTCGTTCAGGTGTGTATAAATAGCAGTTCCGAATATCTTTAAATAAATACATTACAAGTAAAGGAGAAAACATATTCTTGTATTGCTTAACCCTACCCGCATAACACGTTTAAACGCATATCTAGCAGCCGACGAGCGAAGTCATTGTGGCAAAAGGATAAATTGCTCATAATGAACTTTTTAGCAAATGATCGAAGACCAATATCAGACTAAACATTCTCTGATCATGATCTTTACTCAGATTGTTTTCGGATACTATTTTATCTCATTGTTTTTCTAACGCAGGATATGAAAGTAATCTCACAAATATGAATGGAAGGTTCGTTAATATGAGAAAGCATGTACTCTTTTCTGACATACATATGCTTTCCGACGTTTCTGTAGCAGACGACTTTTGAAAACATTATTCAATACAAGTTCTCTCATTTATAGGGAGTTTCAATGTTTTTGACATAACACCTTCAAATTCGTTTGCTTCATATTGTTTGTATATGAGCTAACTAATTAATGAACTAATATTGGGAATGTGGTCAGTGAGAGATCATTCTTTAAACATATCCGTCTTGTAAGTAAAGATAAACAAAATAGTTGTCATTGACGTAATTTGTATTTAAGCATGCCGCACAGGCTAACCCGGACAGACACTTTTCGCCTCCTGTGGATTTTCTGTTTCAGGAATCACTACTCTAGACGGAATGTGTCGGCCGGATCAGTCTGCGCGGACAGCGCAGGCTGATCTGGTCGATACATTACGCAGATGATATGAGCCGTCCCACGAGAAAAACAACATTGTGGACTCTGCGTAAAGTATCGGCACGGATCAGACAAAGCATGCCGCGCAATCTTACACCCAGATAGATACTTTTCGCCTTCTGTGAATTTTCTGTTTCATGAATCATTGTTCTATACCTCTATCCCCCTGAGACTGAATGTGTCGGCCCGGATCAGTCTGCGCGGACTACGCAGGCTGATTTGGGTCGATACATAACGCAGAAGCCATCAAGTTGGTTTTCTCGCTGGTCGGCTTATACCTACACATGGGTCGTACACATAGAAATTCAACCTCTCCATGTTTAAATGTGTTGTTTTTATGGTGTTTACATCACTTTTAACAATGTATCAGTTATATCACGGCGTTTCATGGGAAAGAGACCAGTATAACTGGTCCATGTATCCTTACACCAGCCAGTCAGTCGTAATGCTAACCTGACAATCCTGAGCGCCAATGAGGGAAAGCAAAGGGTATTTGAAGTTGGCACAAAGTTCGACATTCGGTAATAGATATTCACTATCGATTTGAATACAGATCTGTAACAGAAATAGAGGAAGCATTAGGTTAGTAACCTACGTCACACTTGAAATATACGTTACCTACATTGTTCAGAAGGACAAATACCGATATGAATATCGATTTTAATTATCAAGCCAGGTCGATAGCTAGATCGGTATTCGGAAAATGGTGATTTCGTTTTTCTTAACATGTAGAAACGAGGAATACCGATTTGAAAATCTATTTGAATATAGTGACTCGTTCATAAAATGAGCCCCATTATACAAAATCTAACTTTGGAGAGAGTTAATCTTATCCCACATATAGACGCGTTTTAACGCCACTGTAGCAGACCAATTTTGAAAACAATGTTACAAAATGATAAATTGTTGTGTCGAGCATTTTCTCATTTTGTCCTAATATATAGTAAATATACCTGATTTGTAGAGATTTTCCGTATTTTGGGCTAAATGTGTTCAAAGTCGTCTGCTGCAGATTAGTTGCATGTGGGAAAAGGTTAATGGGGATTTTTCAACATCAAATTGATCAGTTGTATAATCATAACCATGATACAATGTTTATAAAGACGATTTTGATCAGCCTAGGCCGAGGCACAGGTTGATCCGGATCTTTGCTGGTAGCAATGCCGCGAACGTCGTTTCGTGTGACGTGGTCCAAATACTAGTATATAGCTATATCGACCAACCGTGATCGAGTCACGGAATTGGGTTATAAATAGGCAAGTCGAATCAATTATCGGTCTACAGCCAAATAAGGCTATTATGCCCTCTATAGGAAAACTATTCGGATTGCCAAATATGGTGACATTATCCGTTAAAGATAAATATAGAATTAAGTAATATATAGTTTGGACTAGCTTGAACTTATATGGAGTTCTATACTACGAGCGTTTAGCCAACCTATACGTGAATAAATGTAAACCTATTTACACTTTCTCTTTTGGGTTCGTTTCGTGACCTGTAGGGTTATATACTATCATTATGTTAAGAAAAGAAGCGAAAATTGAGACCCATATTAGACTGCTAAATCATGTTCAGGCTGGTATTTGTCTACATTGTTCGGAAATGAACAAGTTAACGTCGACTATTAATACATGTACAGCATGGTAGGGTTTTTAAAATGTACATTAAATACATAAGTAAAATATGTAATTGCTTTCCGAATGAATAAACACCACCGTTAAAATCAATATGGTATTCATAAACCCTTTGCAACTTACGTAAAAGTAAGATGTGAAAACATATGGAGAGGGGGGAAAGATATAAATATATATACAGATAAAACGCGAGAGAGAGAGAGAGAGAGAGAGAGAGAGAGAGAGAGAGAGAGAGAGAGAGAGAGAGAGGAGAGAGAGAGAGAGAGAGAGAGAGAGAGAGAGACAGAGAGAGAGAGAGACAGAGAGAGAGAGAGAGAGAGAGAGACAGAGAGAGAGACAGAGACAGAGAGAGACAGAGAGAGAGAGAGACAGAGAGAGAGACAGAGAGAGAGAGAGACAGAGAGAGACAGAGAGAGACAGAGAGAGACAGAGAGACAGAGAGAGAGACAGAGAGAGAGAGAGAGACAGAGAGAGAGAGAGAGAGAGAGAGAGAGAGAGAGAGACAGACAGACAGACAGACAGACAGACAGACAGACAGACAGACAGACAGACAGACAGACAGAGACAGAGAGACAGAGAGAGACAGAGAGACAGAGAGAGACAGAGAGACATAGAGACAGAGAGACATAGAGACAGAGAGACAGAGAGACAGAAGACAGAAAGAGACAGAGAGACAGAGAGAGACAGAGAGACAGAGAGAGAGACAGAGACAGAGAGAGACAGAGACAGAGAGAGAGAGAGAGACACAGAGAGAGACA